>CM045746.1:18809465-18916965 GCA_024760905.1 Plotosus lineatus
TTTAATTCAACTGAAGTTATTCAGTGGGGAAAAAAATTACAAAAATAATTTTACATGAAATCATATGTGCCATAATTATTAGCCCCCTGATGTTAATACTTTGTAAAACCTATCTTTTCCAACAAAACAGCACCTCATCTTCTCCAGTAATGTTTCACAAGATGGGGTAAGAGAGAAAAAGGGATCTTGGATGTTACTCTCTGCTCAATCTCTAAATCATCCAGCGACCTGGGTCCTCTCCTCTGCACTGTTCTCTTCAGCTCTCTCCACAGGGCTTCAATGGGGTCGAGGTCTGGGGACTGAGATGGTCAAGCTTATGGCCAGAGGCCACCAGATTTTGATTTAAAGTTTCCTGGTATTTCAAAGTTTTCATGATGCCATGCACTCTAACAAGGTTCCCGGGGCCTCTCGAAGAGAAACAGGTCCACAACATCACCGATCCGCCCCCAAACTTCCCAGTGGGCATGAGGTGCTTTTCTGCAGACTCATCTTTTGTATTCCACCAGACCCACTTATGGTGTTTGTTGCCAAAAAGCTTCTAATCTGACAAAAGCACACAGTCCCAGTTGAAGTCCCAGTACATGTATTGCTTAGCGAACTCCAGACAATTGCATTTACGATTGCGAGTGAGAAAAGTTTTTTTTTCGTGCATGTTACCCAAACAGCTTATTGGCATGTAAACGGCGCTGGATAGATTTATTTATTTTTTTTTTAATTAATTTTTTTTTTTATTTGAGAATTTATGACCCTACAATGCGAGTTTTTGTTGCAATTCCACCGTGAACTTTGGAGAACTTTTTATTTCTCTTACCATCTTCCTCACTGTGTGTTGTGGCAAAACAACAGGAAGCAATTAATTACTAATTAAGTGTTCTTCAATACCCTGATAAACTTTGTACACTACTGTAGAAATGAAAGAAATACTTCAACTACATTTATGTCCTAGAAATTTTAGGGGTGCCAATAATTGTGGAACATGTGATTTTATTTTATGAAAAATAAATATTTCTCCGTCGATTATTTTTTCCCTTTAAAATTCACTTGAGTTAAAGGTTACATTTTTCTACAGTTTTCAGTGTGAAAGTAGCTTCTGCTATAAAAAAATGCAAAAAATGCAATAATTTAATTTATTTTAAGGCTTTTAACCCCAATAATTATGGAGGGCAGTGTGTGTGTGTGTGTGTGTGTGTGTGTATATTCACACACACACACACACACACACACACACACACACACACACACACACACACATATATATATATATATATATAGTCATTTAATTTTTTCCATGGCTATATATTTTAGTCATTTTAAAAATAAATAATATAATAAATTTCATACAGCGGATGAAATCTTTTGGTTTTAACTTAAATTAAGTTCAATTATAAAATTATAAAGTGAGTTGAATTTAAGATGAATGTGATATACACATGGAAGCAACTTTCAGCAGTTATAAACATGGACTTGTGTGGGGAAACCATGATGGCTGTTCACTTCTTGAACTTGATGTGGCAGAAGGTGAAACATTACAGGAAAGAAATTCGAAGCACAAGTTCAGAGAATAAACAAACTGTACTTTAATTTTAATGATCAGCCTACAAACACTTAATATTAAATTAGTAATGTTCACAAACCGTTTTTTTAGACTTCAGGTTCGCTTTAAAGGTGATGCATGTTACTGTCACTGTCACTGCAACACTAGTAAAATATCATTTGGTTCACCAGGGCAATTTTTAAAATATTTTATTTTATTTTAATGTTTCATGATTAACAACAGGAATGGCAGTGTTAGCCACAGGGGTACAGTGCTGCCATCTAGTGGAAAAGAATCTGACTGAATAATAAAATTCCACATGCATGTATGTGGTGAGAACACTGTACTGTATTAGCAGTTTAATTTCTGCTATACCAAGAAGCAAAGGAGAGCCCAGGTAAGAAAATAAAAATTCTTCTTCTTCTTCTTCTTCTTCTTCTTATTATTATAAATTCATAATATATTACCTAATACAGGGCTGTGGTGACCGGATGGTAAGGCGCTGAATTACTGACCTCAAGGTGGGGGTTCAATTCAAGCCCCACTCCCAACAGGTTGTCACTGACCCCCCCCCCCCCCCCAATGTAGCCAACTGGCTTATCAAAGGCCGGCCATGTCTTTCACTGTCTATGGTGTGAGATGTAAAAGAAAAAAGAACCATTGTTGACTTTTGTCAATCGTAGCTCCATAGCCATCAGCATGTTTCCTCTCTGTGATGGCCTGGCGAGCTGATCAGGGTGTACTCTGTCCTTGCCCAAACTTGACTCAGATGGGCACCAGCTTCCCTGGGACCTTACTTAGTATTAAGCGGAGATCAGAAAATGAATAAATTAATAAATATTATATAGTGTAATTCAACCATAATAAGAGTGACAGTGAATGATGATGATTATTATGTTTATTATTATTATTGTGGATGCTTATACAGCGCAATTTCATACACGCGTATGCTCAATGCGCATGAGACCCCAGCGTTCCCTGCGCTCCGGGTACCCGTCGCCCCTGTACGGCACCAGTTGTTGTGTTGTTCTATCTTTTTGATGCTGAGTGCCAAGCAGGAAGCAACAACTCCCAAATTTGGTATGACGCGGCCGGATTTGAACTCCGACCTTCTACCAACTGAGCTAATTCCCCGATATAAAGCAACGTACACCCTGAACAGCTCACCAGACCATCATTGGTCAAACAGACACTACTATTCACACTCACATCTAAAAGGTCAAGGTAAGACAGTCTGTTGGGATTTTTACACCTGAGCTTAGCGGCTCATCAGAATGATGCTTATTCCGGGTTTCTGTAGCGTGACGCGACCAGGTGTCCAACTCCTCCTGGATGGGACACTCATCCATCACAGGTTACCTTCCCAGTATTTATTTATTTTACTGGTACCCATTTATACTGCTGGGTGAACAGAGGCACACTTGTGGTTAAGACCTTGCTCAGGGGTCTTAGCACAGTGGGGGTCTAACTGGGATTTGAACACACAACCTCCCAATCATTAGCGCAGCACTCTAACCACTACACCATCGGCCCTACTACATCTAAGAGGCCATTTAGTTTAATGTGCATGTCTTCGGAATGTGAGAGAAAACACTCAAACGCCACAAAGAAACACACACACACACACACACACACACACACACACACACACACACACACACACACACACACACACATGAGACGCGAACCCAGCACTTTCTTGCTGTGAGCAGATGTGCTGATCCCTGCAGTACATCTCACTCACTTATTTGTAAGTGGGGCCGGTGGTGTAGTGGTTAGGGTGCTGCAATCATGATCGGGAGGTTGTGAGTTCAAATCCCACTGAGACCCTCACTGTACTTTCGACAAAAGTAGCTGCAAAGCCGTCAGTGTGTTTGCGCCCCTGATGGCCTGGTGAGCTGTCCAGGGTGTACTCTGCCCTTGCCTGGAGTTGACTGGGATGGGTGCCAGCCTCCCCACAACCCTAATTAGGATTAAGCAGTGACAGAAAATGAACTGAACTGTTCCCTTGTCCACAGCCAATCATCGCGTGTTTGAGATTGGCATCGGTTTTTAGGTCGGATGCCCTTCCGGACACAACCCATAGCAAGGGGCAGCCTACTCTTGACGGAAGTCAGCAATGGTTCTTTTACCTGCCTCTCAGCATAGACAGTGAGAGACATGGCCGGCCTTTGATAACCCAGTTAGCTGCACTGGGGGGACAGTGACAATCTTGTGGAGAGTGGGACTCGAACCCCCAACCCTACTGCCCTTTACCACCAAGCCACCACTGCCTCAGGAATTTATATGTTCTCTCCATGTGTAAATTTTCTCTGCATACTCTGTTTTCCTCCAACAATCCAGAGGTATGTACATTAGGCTGAATGGCTGCTCCAAAATGCCATTAAGTGTGAATGGTCTGGTGAACCATTCAGGGTATACAACGCCTTTGTTCAATGTTGGCTAAGATGGCCTCCAGCCTCCATGTAATCTTCCCAGTCTTGGTGAGTGTGATGGTCTGGTGAACCATTCAGGGTATACAACGCCTTTGTTCAATGTTGGCTAACATGGGCTCCAGCCTCCATGTAATCTTCCCAGTCTTGGTGAGTGTGATGGTCTGGTGAACCATTCAGGGTATACAACGCCTTTGTTCAGTGTTGGCTAAGATGGGCTCCAGCCTCCATGTAATCTTCCCAGTCTTGGTGAGTGTGATGGTCTGGTGAACCATTCAGGGTATACAACGCCTTTGCTCAATGTTGGCTAAGATGGGCTCCAGCCTCCATGTAATCTTCCCAGTCTTGGTGAGTGTGATGGTCTGGTGAACCATTCAGGGTATACAACGCCTTTGTTCAATGTTGGCTAAGATGGGCTCCAGCCTCCATGTAATCTTCCCAGTCTTAGTGAGTGTGATGGTCTGGTGAACCATTCAGGGTATACAACGCCTTTGTTCAATGTTGGCTAAGATGGGCTCCAGCCTCCATGTAATCTTCCCAGTCTTGGTGAGTGTGATGGTCTGGTGAACCATTCAGGGTATACAACGCCTTTGTTCAATGTTGGCTAAGATGGGCTCCAGCCTCCATGTAATCTTCCCAGTCTTGGTGAGTGTGATGGTCTGGTGAACCATTCAGGGTATACAACGCCTTTGTTCAATGTTGGCTAAGATGGGCTCCAGCCTCCATGTAATCTTCCCAGTCTTGGTGAGTGTGATGGTCTGGTGAACCATTCAGGGTATACAACGCCTTTGTTCAATGTTGGCTAAGATGGGCTCCAGCCTCCATGTAATCTTCCCAGTCTTGGTGAGTGTGATGGTCTGGTGAACCATTCAGGGTATACAACACCTTTGCTCAATGTTGGCTAAGATGGGCTCCAGCCTCCATGTAATCCTAGTGGCGGTTGTAACCTTCCCAGTCTTGGTGAGTTGTATCTACTGTCGGCTCAGATTCCTGTTCCGGACTTACAGTGCCAGTCTTCAATGCTCCGTCCTGCTCTTGTTGCCTCTCCATCTTGAGGCTCAACATTCTGTTGCTCTGTCTCGTTGCTGCAGTTACATACGACTGCAATTCAGGTTTCCAAAACCTTCAAGCCATTCTACTACTATGTTTGGTCTCTGATTTCTTTTATTTTATTTTTTTTTTAAAAAAAGGTGTTTGTTGCTGCCATGCTTCTTGTCAAGCAACAACCAGATACACCAAGTATCCCAGAACCAGAATCTAGGAAAACAGGTTATCTTTATAGTATAAAAAAAATAAAAATTTAAGAAGGGTGGCGCTGGTTAGCACTTCCATATCATACCACGAAGGCTCTGGGTTTAAGCCCAGTAATCAGCGATTGGCGTTTGCATGTTCTGCCCGTGCTTTGTATGGGTTTCCTGTGGGTGCCCCAGTTTTCTCACATACCAAAGGCCAAAGACATGCACATGAGGCTAATGGAATATTCATTGTTGCCGCAAGGTGTGGCGCAGTGGTAGTCTGGCGGTAAGGTGCTGGAGTACTGATCCCAAGGTCAACGGTTGTCACTGTCTCCCCAGGGCAGCTAACTGGGTTGTCAAAGTCTGGCCATGTCTCTCACTGTCTGTGGTCAGAGGTTCATGTAAAAGAACCATTGCTGACTTTCATTAAGAGTAGACTGCATAGCCATCAGCGTGTTTCTGCTCCGTGATGGCCTGACGAGATGTCCAGGATGTCGGCTGAGATGGACGCCAGCTTCCCCTGCAACCCTAATTAGTATTAAGCAGCTCAGAAAATGAATGAATGAACGCTAGGTGTGAATGTGAGTGTGAATGGATGTTTGTTGTTAGTTGTATCTTGCCATAACCTGCAGTGGGCTGTGATGGGCTTCAGACTTCCTGCAAGCTTAATAAAAGATAAAGCATTTTCAAAAAATTAAATGTAACAAAAATGTAATAAATTAAATGGCAATGACAGTCCTATATTAACTAATTACTAAAATAAGAAAATCAAGGACGTCATGCCCATAGTTGATGAAAATTAAACCACAAGTACTGGTGAGAAACGTCTCATCTGATGTTCTGCTCTCTACATTTTAAATATCTGATTCAGTTTGACATTACCCTTGCTAATGGTGTTGGAGAACTACAAATAGCTTTGTAATGTTCAGGCAGTGGACCTTTGTGCTTTTCTATGGTACCGTGTATGACTTAGACAGAAACCAGGGACTGATCACATCCAGCTCGGTAACCCAGGTGAGCATGTCTGCTCATCTAAGACCTAAAACAACCAATGACGTGTCCAAATCATACCAAATGGGCTCTCAAGGAAATAGCTTAGCGTTAGCAACTAGAAATACACTCAGAGTGTGCAAGACCTCCACCAGTGTAGTGCAGTTGCTTCTTTACATGGGTTAGAGTAGGGGTTGTTAACCTTGTTGGCGGTACTGAACCCCACCAGTTTCATATGCTTATTCACCGAACCCTTCTTTAGTGAAAAATAATTTTTTTTTTTTTTTCAAATTCAAGACATAGGTATATGTTTTTATTGGGGCACCAAAATGAACCGTGCATTAACATCACTGTGTTCAAAGAACAAAACCAATACAATGCATGAACTCCCCCATCACAACTACTTACATTTTTATGTGAGGTGCGCATCTGAGTGCGTGCACGCGTGCGTCTGTATGAGTGTGTATTTGTTTTATTTACATATTATGCGTTATTTTTGAATATTTACTCATTATTATAAGCATTTATAGTATTGAATATGTATTTATTGATATTATATGTACACATGGCGGCACGGTGGCGTAGTGATTAGCACGTCCGCCTCACAGCAAGAAGGCCCGGGTTCGATTCCCGGCCTGGGCGTTTCTGTGTGGAGTTTGCATGTTCTCCCCGTGCTTGTGCGGGTTTCCTCCGGGTGCTCCGGTTTCCCCCGCAATCCAAAGACGTGCACTGTAGGTTTATTGGCCGTTCTAAATTGACCGTAGTTTCTCTCCTGCAGCGGCACTGGAACCCAGTCGTATCGGCACTTGCCTTTCCATTGGATCCTTCCGGTGGCGCCGAGACAGGGGGGGACTTGCTGCTTGGGTAACAGCCTGTCCCTCATTACTCCCTACCCAGGCTCTGTGCACTGGGGAGTATCACCAGTCGGGATACTGGCCAGAGCGCAGCCATAGTCCTTCGGGACTGACAGAGGCCTACGCATGTACATATACATGTATGTATACATCAGTCAGCACAGGGTTGATCCTACTTTGCAAATCATGCAGATAGGACGCCGACTAATATCACGTTCCGTTATATATGTGAATCCATGTTGTACATATTTGTCCGACCACTTTCTTTTTTTACTCAACATAGTATGGATTAAAACATTAAGAAAGAAATCACACGACGTACCATCAAAACAGTCACAATTTGATTACTGAGCTCACCAAATTTCCTGCAGCACAGATTGGCCAAGCAATGTAGCGTGATCACCTGCAGCCAGTGATGGCCAAGCGGGGCGTGTTGTCATGAATATGAGTCAGGTGTGTATCTTGACCTCTGCCGAACCCCTGAGACTGACTCACCAAACCCCAAGGGTTCGATCGAACCCAGGTTAGGAACCACTGGGTTAGAGTATAAGATCATGTGACATACATGACCAATCTCACCCCCCCTGCTGGAGGTAATGATGATAAGAGAGTTTATCAAGATTCAATATCATATCGATTCAAATGAATTAGAAACAACTTTTTGGGAGTTTTTATGAAAAGGCATCTATGTGTTTTTGGTGTTTTTTTACTATAAGTAAGAGTTTTGTATAATAATATGAAGAGATCTGTATCTTGTCACCCTTGTCATGTTACTCATTCCTCTGTAATATAAGGCAAAAAGCCTACAGACACAGTATGTGGCAGTGCATATATAAATAATAGATTTTATGTAATTCATTAAAAAAAGGAAAATTCACTCAAGAAAAATACTGCATGTGCTGGTCCTTACTTTCCAGAAGATGGAGCACAATCTCACAAATCTTTCTAACTGAGCCTGCACACCAAGAGGTGCAATCTCAAAAACAATGTCCTGGTGCTAAGTGAGGTTGCAGAACATGGTTTTGAGATTATTAATCAATCCAGGGCAGTGCTGACTTGATGGTAAAGGTGCTGGATCACTGGTTCCAAGGTTGGGCGTTCAAGCCCCACTCTCAATGGGTTGTCACAGCCCCCAGTGCAGCAAACTGGGTTATCAAAGGCCGGCCATGTCTCTCACTGTCTATGGTGGGAGGCATGTAAATGAACCATTGCTGACTTTTGACAAGAGTAGGCTGCCTAACCGTCAGCATGTTTCTGCCCTGCGATGGACTGGTGAGCTGTCCAGGGTGTACTCTGCCTTTGCCCCAATTTAGCTGGAATGGGCGCCAGCCTCCCCGCAACCCTAATTAGGATTCAGTGGTTACAGAAAATGAATGAATGAATAATCAATCCAGGCTCAACTGTGTTTTATCCATTCATTCATTTTCTGAACCACTTCATCCTAATTAGAGTTGCAGGGAGGCTGGCGTCCATCTCAGCCTATTCCGGGTGACAGTGGAATACACTCTGGACAGCTCGCCAAGCATTGCAGAGCCAACTGTGTTTTATTTGTTTATTAAATTACTTTTAAACCAGATTTGTTGAATGAAATTAGTTTAAGCAGGCATACGAGAAAGACAAACATTCTTCATGTAAAGCCATATTTAATGCACTCATGTATGATATGGAAGCTCCAGAGTGGAGCACCATGGCTTGGATAGTATTCCTGTTTCATATCCAGTGTCCACAACTGGCCACCACAGGAAATCCAATAATACTGCCACATTGTTGAGTTGATGCTGATTTGCTGTTATGTATAACTGACTTGTATGATGACAGACAACTATAAAAACTAACACAGATTTATTATTACTAACGAAACTGAAACCCTCCCAAAATAGAGGCTCATACACCACCACTCAGACTTACACAGAATAAAAACAAACTAGCTCAGCCTGTCAGACAAACTTGCAGGTACAGTAAATAAATATTCATGGGCCAGATGCTGACATCCAAAGCCTAACTAAAAGTTAACTTGTTTAAGTCATACAAATGAAAACAGAAATCAACACTCAAAGGCAAACTCAGGTTTGGACATATAAGAATAGAGACATCTACTAGCTTCGTCTTTAGGCAACACCTAAATCTATATTACGATCTTTCGTGAGAGCGAAATATTTTAACTATATTGCTTATGAGGTGGCCCCCGGTGCAGCTTGTTTCTTCCCTGTAATGGCCTGGCGACTGTCCAGACTGTACTCTGCCCTCATCCAGAGTCATCTGAGATGGGCGCCAGCCTTCCCGCGACCCTACTTAGAATTAAGCGATTCAGAAAATGAGTGAATTAAGTTATGGGTTGGCATGGTGATGCAGTGGCTAGCACATCTGCCTCACAACAAGAAAGCCTGGGTTCAATTCCCAGGTTTGCATTCTGTGGGGATCTTCCCGTGCCTGTGTGGGTCTCCTCTGAGTACTCTAGTTTCCACGTATAGTACAAAAACATGCACAAAACATTGGCTGTTCCAACCCCCCAGGTGTGAGTGTGCGTGTGAGTGTAAATATTGCATGTGTGTTGGTCCAGGGCGTCCCCCCGTCCTTGCCTTTTGTCTTCTGAGGTGGACGCCAACCATAATTCGGATGAATTGGCTTTGAAAATAAATGAATTAATATTATTTATGGGTAGTATTAGGGTAACACATAGCAAATCCCGGTAGATGAATAGTATAGCATATTGAAACTATAGAACCAATACTACCACTGGCGGTGCACAGCGTCCAATGATGACGTCCTGAAGGCCATGTCTCTAGCAGTGGTGGCTCTGGGTTAATGATTTCAAGGAGATTTCAGGCCACATTACCAAGAAAGTGCCACTGTTGGCTTATTGAGCAAGCAAGCATAACATGAAACTACTCAGTTGTATGAAAATGATAAATGTAAATTGCTCTGGATAAGAATATCTTCCAAATGCCAAATGTAAATGACGGCGGTGTGGCTTAGTGGTTACGGCAATGATCCAAAGATCTGATCCAAAGATCAGCAGTTCAATCCCCACTATCACCACTGTTGGGCCCTCGAGCAAGGCCCTTGACCCTCAATTGCTCAGTTATACTGTATAAAAATGAATTATAAGTTGCTCTGGATATGAGTGTCTGCCAAATGCTGTAACTATCAAGAAATCATAGATCTTCAATCCCTTTTGGTTTTGCTTGATGGTGCCTTTGTGTCATAGTTTAGGCCTGACAACAGTGGAGGAAGCCTCTCGGAGCTGGGTGAAACAAATTTGTTTCACGAGTCGATCGGTATCCAGACTACATACATGATCAGACCATCAGAGATTTCTGTCTGAGAGCTTTATACATGCTTACCTGAGGATAGTGCTGTTGTTGGATATACGTTGTCATCATTTGATCTTCATGATGTATGTACCTGAAATGTTGCATCATATAAGAGTTCGGTTTGTGTGCTGTGACTTGGTAGGCTTTTTGTCTTCAATGAGACGACTGCTATCTCACATGCTTTTATTGAGTCTCTCCAAGGTGGAAGAGGCTTTAGAAATTTTGACTGCTGGTTCCACATCCAGCTTGCTGTCGGAGACAGCAGAAGGCCTAGAGATAGACAGTATATACACCCAGTGTGTCATAATAAAAGCAAACTTGGGCAAAGGAAGAGTTTATTTGTGCCAAATATTTGTGTTATATAAAAAGCACAATGTGTTATAGGGGCTGTACAGTGGTGCAGTGGTAAGCACAGGAAGGTTCTGGGTTTGAGTCCCAGGCTCTGCAAGGACATTTCTGTGTAAAGTTTGCATGGACATTTGGCGACTACTTGTTCCAAATTGCTTCTAGCTGTGAGTTTGAAATATTGTGTGTGTTGCCCAGTGACTGGTGAGCTGTTCAGGGCATAGTCCTTCCCCCAGTGTCCTCTGAGATAGGTTCCAGCTTCTCCATCACCGTGCAAAAGCACTGTAATTATGTAGTAAAAGCAGAACATCATAGTAAAAGCACAAGCTGACAATATTCCATATTTGGTCCAACTATCTTACATAACATCGGATTTAATGCTACACAGTTTCATTATCGTGATGTGTTTAGCCTGCAGCAAAACAATTGCAATCTAACAAGAACATTTCTATTTCATATTTTGTTCATTTTCATTGACGTGACATCATCAGGACAAGGAACCATTCACACCTAGAGTCAGTGAGAGGAAGCAGCTTAACTAATCTCCACGTCTTTGGACTGGAGGACGAAACTGGAGCACCTGGAGGAAATCCACAATAGGATAGGAATGTATATCGTACTGAAAATGCCTTGCCTGACAGCAAGAAGGTCCTGGGTTCAATCTCCATGTCTGGTGAGAGTATTTTTGGAGGAGTTTGCATATCTATGCTTGTGTGTGTGATTCCTCGGGGTACTCTGGTTTCCTCCCACATTTCAAAGACATTCTTTTGCACAAATTGGATGTTCTCTATTGTGCCTGTTAATGTGACTGTGCATGGTTATGTGTGTGTGTGTGTGTGTGTGTGTGTGTGTGTGTGTTGGCCCTTGTGATCGTCTGGCACTGTCTTTGCCCAGAGTCAGCTGGGATGAGCTCCAGCCTCAACCTTAAAAAGGATAACGTGGTGTGGAAAATGAAATTAAAAATTCAGAGGCACTTCTTTTTTTCCTTCTTCAGGGTTCAGCCAGTAATGCTACTGATTGTGTTACTGCACAAAGCAAAAACCATTATGTGTTATAATAAAACATTATTCTATTATTCAGTGGTGTGCAGGGTACACATGCTGGATCACAGTGAAATGAAACATAGTGAATTACAGTATAAGGGAGACGGGTGTGTCCGAATCCCAGGCTGGGTTCGAATCCATCTTCTGTGTGAAGTCTGCATGTTTTTAATGCGCTTGTGTGGGGTTTCCTCTGGATGCTCAAGTTTCCTTCCAGTGTCCAAAGAATTTCATGTTAGGCTAATTGAATTTAAATTGAAAATCTTTGTTACTGGACATACAGTGGACAACAAAGATGAAATTACAGTGGACACGAAATTGAATGCAAATTTCCAGTGCAACATTCATCTGAAAAAATATTAAATAAAACTATTTACTTTTCTAAATTGCCTCCTGAGTGTGAGCGTTAACGTCGCGGTTCAGGGAGTACCATGCCTTCGCACAGAGTTTGCCGAGATAAGCTTCAGCCTCCCTGCAACTCTTGTCTGAATTCATGTATTAAAGATGAAAGTACACTGCGTCAAGAAGGAATGGTGGCGTAATGGTTAGCACGTCCACATCACACCAAGAAGGTCTTGGGTTCGAGGGTTCCCCAATCACCAGATTAGATCATGGGATGTGGTAGTATGAGAGAGTCTCAGCATGGATGTGCACTCCGTGAGGCAGTGTTCTCGGGATGAATTGGAATCTCAAGGGAATGTTTCCAGAACCTTATACAATCAGGGAGGTTTATACCTAACTGCTTAGGCTGCTGGCCCCGCGAAGTGACCCCGGATTAAGCGGAGGAAGATGATGATGCCCTCACCTATGGTCACGAGCTTTGGGTAGTGACCAAAAGAACACGGTCGCGGCTGATGTGAGCTTCCTTCGCTGGGTGGCGGGGCTCTCCCTTAGACATAAGGTGAGAAGCTCTACCATCCAGGGAGGGCTCGGAGTCGAACCGCTGCTCCTCTGCATTGAGAAGAGCCAGTTGAGGTTGCTCGAGCATCTGGTCAGAATGCCTCCCGAACGCTTCCCTGGTGTGGTGTTTCAGGCATGTCCAACTGGGAAGAGACCCCGGGGTCGACCTAGAACACACTGAAGGGACTATGTCTCTCGGCTTGTCTGGGAACGTCTCGGTGACCCTTTCCCCCCCATCCCGGAAGAGCTGGAGGAAGTGGCTGGGGAGAGGGATGTCCGGATCTCTTTGCTTAGGTTGCTGCCCCTGCGACCCGACCTCGGAAAAACCGGAAGACGATGATGATAAAGAACAAGATGATGATGACGATATACAGAGAGATTTCCTTTTGTGTTTTTCCCTTTCTCAGGGGTCGCCACAGTGAAGGATTCGCACGTTTTGATTTGGCAGAGGTTTTTACGTCGGATGCCCTTCCTGACACAACCCTTTTAGCAAGGGACAGAAACACGCTGACGGCTTTGCAGCTACTCTTTACGAAAGTCAGCAATGGTTCTTTTACATGAACCTCTCACCATAGACAGTGAGAGACATGGCCGGCCTTTGATGACCAAGTTATCTACACTGGGGTTCAGTCACAACTTCGTGGAGAGTGTGACTTGAACCCCTAACCTTTGGATCAGCGATCCAGCGCCCTATACCAATGGGCGCTTTAAAGAATTTTAAGCTAGCTGTTCCTGATAAAGTGGATGGTGGTTGTATGAAGTCCACCTCACAAGAAAAGAAAGCAAGCCCTGGGTCCGAGTCCCGGGCTCAGGTGTGGAGTTTGCGTGTCCTTTCCAATGCTTTGTTTCCTCCTTGTACTCTGGTTTCCTCCCACAGTTCAGAGACATGCACATTAGGCTAAGTGACTGTTCCAGATTGACCCTTTGTGTGAGTGTGAGTGTGAATGTGAATGTGAATGGTTGTATGTATTGCCTCTGCCATCTAATAGCGAGCTACTCTGGGTGTACCCTACCTTCGCCAAGTGTCGGCTGAGATAGGCACTTGCCCCTCCGTGGCCCTAATAGTGTGAATGTGAATGTGAATGTGAATGTGAATGGTTGTATGTATTCCTCTGCCATCTAATAGCGAGCTATTCTGGGTATACCCTACCTTCGCCAAGTGTCGGCTGAGCTAGGCACTAGCCCCTCCGCGGCCCTAATAGTGTGAATGTGAATGTGAATGGTTGTATGTATTGCCTCTGCCATCTAATAGCGAGCTATTCTGGGTGTACCCTACCTTCGCCAAGTGTCGGCTGAGATAGGCACTAGCCCCTCCGCTGCCCTAATAGGTGAGTAAATGAGTATACTGTATCATAGTAACACACACAATGTGTGATGAGAAAACATTGGTCCTGGATACTGTAGAGATTTTTTTTTCCATGCAGGGGAAATCCCTCGCGCGTGCATGTGTTCCAGTGCAGAGCTCCTCGGAATATCAGCATCGCCGCACTTCCTCTGCTAAAATAAAACGCTCGTCTGATGCGTCATAATTCGGTTTCGCGCGCGGTCCAATCACGTGAGTTAGTGCGTGTTTGAGTGGGGGAGGGAAAAGAGAGAGAGAGAGAGGGAGTGGTGTAGGATGGGAGGAGGGGGTGACTCTGCCGTTCTGTTGCGCACAGCCGCACTGCTCTATACCGCATCGCAACACAACCACCGTCTAACCCGCCTGGTCGAATTTACACTGATTCTTCCTGCATTCTTTACAAAAGAAAAAGAAAAAGATAAAAAAAAAAAAAAACACAGAAGAAGAGGAGGAGAAAAGGAGAAGAGGATCACAGAAAACAAGAAAACAACAACTATTATCATTATAATAAAAATAATAATAATAAAAACATCTCTGAAGAACTCCAGCATGAGCGAGGTGAGTGGGAACAACTGGTTAAAACATCTGGCGTGATCTAGCACTCAGTAGATGGTCAGATGAAGCAAATCTAAATATTCTGACTTAAATGGAGTTGTCAGACTCCCCCCCACACACACTCTTGCTGTTATTATCACTGGATCCTGTTGATATACATGTAATGACATAGTTATTTTCCAAACCTGTACAGAATGAAACGGAAACAGCAGTGTTAACTTAAATACACTAAAATACAGTATATAGCATATACCTATATACATCTGCAGCTGTGGATATTACTGTACAGTAATGCGACCAGCGCACAGCTGCAGAGCGTTTATTGGCCACTTTGCGACCTTTGCGCTTGTGTACTTCTAACGCCGCATTATTCCCGGAGCAGTTTAAAGCAGAGGGAATCTCCCGGAGATGTCGAATCCCCTGAATGCATGAACGTGTTGCAGTGAAATGCGGAGAAATTCTGCCGGTGTACTCTGTTATACAATCTGTATGAGGTGCAGCATGATTCCAGATGTTTATGCACAGGTTTCCAGCTTGTCCATCTTTTCCTGTGCACAGTAATCAGCTGCATGGCTCCTGCTATAGACTGTAAGTTAGGAAGCTTTACTTTGAGATTAGGAAGCTTGCTTTTTGGCACACACACACACACACACACACACACACACACACACACACACACACACACACACACACACACACGTATGAACTTTGTGGGGGTTTTTTTTATTCTCGAATGCAATCTTTTGATGATGATGATGATGATGATGATGATGATGATGATGGTGTAGAAAAATTGTGTCCCAGATGTTTATTCTGTCTATTTGTCCTACTCAGTAATACAGAGGTATAGGAATGTACATTTACATTAAATGTTTAACAATTAACATAAAATGAAATAATTGTGTCCACCATCATCAGATAAGATGTGGGTTTGCACCATTTCTCAAATCTTTGCTTGTAAAAAAAAATTCATTCATTCATTCATTTGCAGAATCACTTCATCCTACTAGGTGGCACAGTGGCGCAGTGGTTACTCTGCAAAAACATGTGGCTGTTCCAAATTGCCACTAGGTGTGAGTGTGAAGCCCTGCTCAGGGTGTATCTTGCCCTTTGGTCAGAGTGGGCTGAGATGGGTGCCAGCATCCTTGCGACTCTAATAAGTATTAAGCGGCTTAGAAAATGAATGAGTGAACCACATAATCCTACTAGGGTTGTGAGGAGGCTGGAGCTTATCTTAGCCAGTTCTCTGCAATGGATCACCCTGCCATCTCAAGCCAGCACGAACACAACCGTCCACACTCAGCTCGGAGCAATTTGGAACAACCACTTTGCCTAATGTGCATGTCTTTGGGCTGTTGGGGAGAACTCGAATACATGAACATGCAAACTCATCAAAGAACTGTCCTTGCCAAGCCTGCGACTCAAACCCAGTGTCCAAAGAACGTGTTGAACACTATGCCATGGTGTCACCCACCTTTTTCCTCCTTCCATTAGGGGTTGGTACTGCGGATCATCCCTCTCCATCTCACTCTGTCCTCTGCATTCCTCTCTGCACACCAGTCAGCTGCACGTCCTCCCTCGGCACATCCATAAATCTTATTACCCTCAAATTCTTGTCTTGACTTCCTCACACAGTATCATGACTCCGATCCTGGTACTCTGTCTTGTGCTTTTTGCCAGCTTGTGTAATTCTTTCTGCCCTTCTCTGTACTTCTGCATCAACATTCTCAAAACACACATGGCATCTGTGCTGCTTTTCCATAATCTCCAACCATACTGCTGTTCATAGCTCATCACCTCTTCTCTCAGCCTGGAGTCCATTATTCTTTCCGCTCAATGGTGAGGCCCATCAACTGTATGCCTTTGGAGTTTCTCCAGTTATGTCCCTTGTTTTTGAAAATTGGTACAAAATTCAAAATTCAAAATTCTTCGTGAATCCTCCAACCTGACAAATTTTGTTGAACAGTCTGGTTAAAAATTCTCCACTGCTGTTTTGCTTTGTTGGACCGGTGGTGAAGTAGTTAGGATGCTGGGCTCGTGATTGAAAAGTCATGGGTTCAAATCCTCATTAGATCCAGACCATGTTTAGACCCCTGAGCAAGTTCTTAACCTCTACCCAGCGTTATAAGTGGGCACAGACGCTCCCCAACTTACGTTTTTGTTCGGTTCCGGACGGCCGAACGTAAGGTGAAAAAAAAATCGTAAGTTGTTACTGTATGTTCCAGTGACGTATGACCTTCATACTGTACGATACATCCATAAATACCATTACCGTATCTCATAAAACACCCCTAAATCAATTATTATAAACATAACATTGTAAAATAATATCAAATAATATCAACATTAATTTTGAATAAACTAAATTCAATCAAAATAATTTCAAATAGATAAATTTTAATCAAATTCACTCATCAAATATCAAATACAGTATCAAATATAACCTTTAACATTCTCTGTGATGCGATCTTTCTGCTTGTAAATGGTTCCGATGGTCGACGGAGCCATTTGGAAGAAACGTGCAACATTCACGTGTTTTTCACCAGCATCAATTTTCTTGATAAAAGCCATCTTCGTTTCTAACAAGATGGCTTGCCACTTTTTCTTATTACCACTATCACTAGTAGGCTTACGCTTCTGACCAACTATATTCACTTAGGGTTACAAAAGTCCGCAAAACAGTGTAAACACAAAGATCACAGAGACGACGTCTTAACACAAGGGTAACACACAGTGAACTGGGAAGAAGGAGGGGAACGTTCAGTCTGTCGTTTGTAAACAATGGACGCTTCATTACGTCATTGTGTTATTACGTCAGCATACTACGTAGGTATGTCGCATACTACAGACAGCACGCTAAATTCAAAATTTGACATAATTAAAAAAAAACAACAAAAAAAACGTAAAATCGAAAAATACGTAAAATGAATTAACGTAAGTCGGGCAGTAAAATATACCAGAATTGGAGCCTACGGTTGGCTAACATCCCATTAAACAGGAAATGTACTCCTAGCTTCTTAACACGATGAAAAATGGGGATAGGCTTTGGCTTAATGAGTCAGTAGACCTGAGTGCCCAATAGATTTAACTCACCTTTCTTTACTTCTCAGACTGAAACACCTCAATGCCTCACAATGAAATTAAATTCTCTATACAATCAGTGGTGTCATGGTGGTAGGGTACTGGATTACCAATCCCAAGGTTGGGGGTTCAAGCCCCACTGTCAACAGTTGTGGTGTGGTGTACCATTGCTGACTTTTGCCAAGACAACGCAGTTGCCTGGAAAGCTGTCCAGGGTGCACTCTGCCCTCGCCCAGAGATGGCTGAGTTGGGCATCAGCCTCCCCATGACCCTGATTAGGATTAAACAGTTCAGAAAAGGAATGAATGACTTATCAGTTCACAAACGCTAACAAGCTTTGTCTGAGGCTAATACTGTTTAACTCTTACAGAGCATCCTCGAGTTCTGGTTTAGGAGAGATTTATCATATTATGCAAATCCCAACCCTAATATTTTTTTGTATAAATGTGTACAAATATCTAATGAAATGAAGTTGTAGTAATGATATATAATCGTTCAGGGTATCGAAGTGTTTCTGCCATGTCATAATGCAGCTGAATTTGCTGGAACAACAGTACTGCTGTCTCTCATTTATAGAAGCAATAACAGATGCCCAGCACTGGCCAGTGCTTCTCTGATTGACAACAGAGAATAAAAGAAGGTCCAATTAGTGTGCTCTTTGTGGACATCTGGCATCAAACCACCATGGCTTGATGTGGAAGTAGTAAACTTGTAATGATAAGGAGAATTCTTAACCATTAACAATCCGGACATTGTTTGGCCAGCATTTTCTGTCTCCACTGAACTTTATGATTTTTGTTATCTAATGGGATTAACCAGCCGGTCAATAACTAAGGACTCTACAAAAGCTAGGGTGCGCTGTCATTGGAAAATAATCAGTGGCAAGGTGGTGCAATGCAGTATAATTTTTCTGTTACTAACCCAATCAAGGGCTGAGTATTTTTCTATAATGTCCTCAAAATGTTTTATTCCAATGATTACATAACATTATTTCCCCATTTATTCATGTATGGATCGCATGCTTTGCACTTGTCCTGGACTTGATAGTTTTTTTTTTTTTTTTTTTTTTTTTTTGTGGAGTACTGTATGCATCTTCCTCCTGTGTTTGTGTGGGTTTCCTCCAGATGCTCCGGTTTCCTCCCATAGTCCAAAGACATGAAAATTAGGCTGATTGGCTGCTTCAACTCGCCCTTATGTGTGAGTGTGACTGGGACTGGTTGTGTGTATTCAGCCTGTGATGGACTGGCAAGCTGTTCAAAATGTGCCATGCCTTTACCCAGAATTGACTTTGGTAGGCTCCAGCCTTTCTGCGACTCTAATAGGACTAACAGTTTTGCAAACGAATAAATAAATCTGCTCATGAACGTCAGATTTTTAATCTTTTAGAGCTACATACACTCACTCACTCACTCACTCACTCACTCACTCACTCACTCACTCACTCATCTTCCAAACTGTTTAATTCTCCCAGAGCCACGGGGAGGCAGGAGCCTATCTCAGCAAACACTGAGCAAAGCTAGGGTAAAGCCTGAATAGTTTACCAGACCATCGTAGGGCCAACACACAAAATTATTCACACTCATATCCGCACAGCAGCAATTTGAAACACCAATCAGGCTGATATGCATTTCTTTGAGTGTGGCACGGTGGCGTAGTGGTTCGCACGTCTGTATCTTAGCAAGGAGGCATGGGTTCGATTCCCAGCCTTGGTGTTTCTGTGTGGAGTTCGTATGTTCTCCTTGTGCATGTGTCGGTTTCCTCTGGGTACCCTGATTTCTCCCACAATAAAAAAAAAAAAAAAACAACAACAAAATACACAGTAGGATAATTGGCCCTTCCAAATCTTCCCTCGGTGTGAATGGTTGTGTGAGTGTTGGCCGGGCAAGCTGTCCAAGATGAACGCCAGCCTCCCTGTGACTAATTAGGAGTAAGCAGTTCAGAAGAAGAAGAAGGAATGAATGAATGAATGAATGTCTTTGACTGTGGGAGGAAACCAGAGTACCTGGAGGACACTCATCACATAACCACAGGGAGAACATGCAGGCTCCACACAGAAACGCTCGAGCCTTGGGCTCAAACCCAGGACATTTCTTACTGTAAAGTGAATGCGGTAAACCCTGTGCTACTGTGCCGCTCTACACGCAGTTACATAATTTACAAACAATCTGTCTTTCATCACCTTTTTTATTGTCTATTTTTGAATAAGACATAAAATTACGTCATGTTGTGGTACAAAGCACTAAAAATACACTCCAGAAAACATCCCCAGTTCTGATTTTCCTGCGGCAGAAAGACTGACTTCTGGCTCTTTCACTGTGATCAGACTGACCACGGAATGCAGTTTCAGAAAAATAAAACAGCAAATGACCTTTTATAATTGAGCGTTCAAGACCACTACAGTAGAATGAAAAGTAAACCCTGACAGGGTTATCAGATATTCTATTTAAATATAAATTAGGTAGCATGGAGTATCTCACAGCTCCAGGGTCGCTGGTTTTAGAATGAGCTCAGATTAATATTTGCGCGTGGATGGTGGTGGCGACGTTCTTATGTGTGAAAAGGCTTCCTTTGGGCTCTCTGGTTTCCTTCCACAGTCTGGTTGCAGTACTGTAGTAGCCTCGAGGTGTGAATCAATGTGGGAATGTGTGTGTGAATGGTGTGACATCCCATTCAGGGTGTATTCATCAGACCACATGTCTGCAGGATGAAGCCAGCATAGGTACTGAAGATGAATGAATAATTGAAGCATTGTTTATAGTTGTATTTCACACAGAGTAGATCATCTGAGACATTACTGATATTAGTCAAATTTCAAGTCTATTTCATCCTTTCGAAAAGGCAGAACCTTTAGTTAAGATCTGGTAAAGAAACGCTGAGTGAAGGCAGGGCACACCCCCAGAACAGCTTGCCAGACCATCTCAGGGCAACAGAGACACAATCCCTCACACTAACGTTCACACCTATGGGCAACTGAGAATATCCAATTAGCCCAAATGTGCATGTCTTTATAGCCCAGAGTTAGCTGAGATAGGCTCTCGCCTCTCCGTGAGCCTAGCCTAAGCACTGAGACAAATAAGTGAATGGATGACTAGCTTTTTCTAGGAGATTCTTGGAAGAAAAAACAGCACCAGATTTATCATATTATTATCACATTTGTTTATACTGAATATTTATCATAGTGTAAAGTTGCGTTCACACACGAAGTTACGGACAGGCAACCATGACTGCCAGCAAAATGAGCGACAAGAGGCTGACTGTTCTCAAGTGACTCAGCTGACCTGAACTTGCGCATGATGCGATTTGATCTGATTACCAATCACCATTGTTTAAAATATGCCACCAAATACAGAGTTGGCCAAAATTTGGCTGTAGGGACATAACAAACACAAGCTTAATTAATTCGCCCACATAAACATGGAAGATGAGCTTATTATTTCCGCATCTAAATATCTTGTGATTTATGACTGCACACAGAAATTTTACAAGAATAACAACCATGCTTGGGTGACCGTTCTGAAACGGTCGCTATTTCCTGTGAGTGTAACAGCATTATTGAGACATACATATATATATATATATATATATATATATATATATGTCCCCCAGTGTGGCTAACTGGGTTATCAAAGGCGGGCCATGTCTCTCACTGTCTGTGGTGAGAGGCATGTAAAAGAACCATTGCTGACTTTCGTAAAGAGTAGCTGCAAAGTCGTCAGCATGTTTCTGTCCCTTGCTAAAAGGGTTGTGACAAGAAGGGCATCCGACGTAAAAACCTCTGCCAAAATCAAACGTGCGAATCATATGATTCGCTGAGGCGACTCTCAAGTAAAAAGGGGAAAAAAGCCGAAAGGAAGACAGACAGACAGATCTATCTCTAAATAGACAGACAATATAGACAAATTTTTTGAGAAGGACTAGTATATATATATATATATATATATATATATATATAAAACGCTTCGCAGTTCATGATGTAAAAGTCTTATTCATCCATTCATTTTCTCAGCCGATCAATCATCGGGTTGTGTCGAGGTTGGCGCTCATTTTACCCAAATTTGTCAGAATTCTTGTCAGAGCACTGCAGGGCCAACACACAGAAAACCATTATTACCCACTCTCACAACTATGGCTATTCGGAACTGCCCATTAGCCTACTGTGCATGGTTTTGGACTGTAGGAGGAGACTGGCGAACTTGAAGGAAACCCACACAAACACAGGGAGAATATGCAAACTCCACAAAGAAACTCCCGAGGACTGGAATTTAACCCAGGTTTTTTTTTTTTTTTGTTTTTTTTTTGCTCTGATGCGGACATACTAACCACTGTGCTACCATGCCGACCTGTACAAGAGTCTTTATTTAGTAACTGCTACCTGACAATAATAATTTTAAAAGCATGAAGCTATATATATATATATATATATATATGTATATATATATATATATATATATATATATATATATATATATATATATATATATATATATATATGTATGTTGAATAAACTTAGATAACAAAAGGTAATGATAATAAAAGCTCTCACTGCTGAAGAGAACTAGCTTGATGCTGCTCACAGCTTCATTTGTAAAGATTTTTAAGCAGGAAACATGCAAGTGGGTTACCTAGGCAACAAGAGCTGAGCAGTGAAATGATTCGTCTGTAACATGTCACTTCCTGTTTGAATGCAGCTTAATATTACAGATTGCAGTGTTATTGTGTATTTATTTGAAATAGATAAAAAAAAATTTTTTTCCTGTACTTATTACCCCCCCCCCCAAAAAAATAAGCTTGAATCTTGAAAATTGATGAATAAGGATACTGTTCATATCTGCATATTTGGGGTTGTCATCATTTTCCAAATTTATCAAATATGAAACACTTGCATCATGTTTATTTTGAAAGAATTTTAATTGCTGATTGACTCAGGTAATGGTAGAGTGGTTTTACCACTATTGCATTACATTAAAAGCAGGTAAGAAAATGGAAATGTTAGATTAGGGATGTCGAATTAATTTCCACTGATGGTCAAATCACTGAATTTAAAGGGAATCAAGCAGCCCTTCATTAATGAGTGAACATCTACTCTAAAAGGGAAACAATGAAATCTGCATGGCAAAATAATTTGTTTAGGAATTTATCCTCTTTTTCTCTATTCACTTGCGTTATCTGACATGTCTTAACAGCAATAATTGGCATGCAATCTCAGGGCCTGCAGAGCGATTTGAAAAGTGTGGGAGGCCAACTGAAAATTTTGAGTTAACATTATTTGAAACACTAATCCCATTGTTTGGGTTTGCAAAGCAAGGTGTGTGTGTGTGATGTTCTGATCTTAGTTTTTCATGCTTGTATACCCACCCAAGGACCAAGGCTTGGCACGGGCGGCGCTTATATTCTTGTGTCAATGTTTCGAAGCCATGTTTTGGTACATTCCCTAGAACAGTGGTCTAAAACGTTTTTTTGCCCCAGGACCCAGTTTTATGTAAGTCAATGTTTCCGCGGACCGGTTAGTCTACTCTGTAGTTTTGTTTTGGTGGCTGTCACTGCAGAAAACCACGATATGTGGTTGGAAACGGAAGAAGGGCTTTCAGTTCGTCTGTGGCAACGTCAAAAGCAGTTGCTTTTCAAAATATAATCCGGAAGCTATAATAATTAAAAAAAAAACCCTATAATTTGTACCATGAAAGACTTTGTTTGCGGACCGGTATCAAATGCTCCACAGACCAGTACCGATCCGTGAACCGGTGGTTGGGGACCTCTGCCCGAGAAAGCAGCCAGTATATTACTTACATGCTTGGTGCATAAGCATTTATGGTACACGACGTATATGTAGGTTATACTACGCTTGTACAAACTACGCATTTCAAACATTATTGAGATTGTCAGTAGACATACCTAAAAATTTTTTTGGGTTGAGAAAAACTGAGGGGGCTTCAGCCCCCCAGGTTCCACAGCCCCTGGATCTTTCTTAAGTCATGAATGACTCGTTATTTGCTTGAGATAGGCTGCTGCTACCTAGGGAAAGAATGATGAATTAGGTTTCATGGTAATGGTCGATGCAAAGAATGTATGATAATCATATTCTTTGAAAGCTCTTGCGGCCCACATTAAATGAGTTAGTGGGCCGAATTTAACCTCTGGGCCTTGTGTTTGACACCTGTGTGTTGGATAAATGATTAGATATGTTTTTTCAGTTGTTACACTTTTACATTTTTATTTTGGTCACTGTACACACTGCATCAACATGGCTTCAAGTTTTCTATCATTCCAATTCTATTAATTGTATCACGGATTTTCATACCGAACAAGTGTAAAATACTGATGAATATAGCAAATTTTGGGTTTCATCAGGGTTTGTAAAAACTTGCTAAACAGTTTGCTACCAGTTTTTAGGGTTGCAAACAGTTTTTCTTGTCTGGTTTTTCTTGCCGCAAACACTTGCAAAACAGTTTTAAGCATTTGCAAGCTGGTGTAACACAGGTCACTAAAGTTATTTTTTGTTTGCCAAGCAGTGAACAGAATGCTGTGAAGGGTTTGCTCACCATATTTATAGGGTTGAGTATGAATCATTCCTTTTCTTTTTCTTCTACTTTCTTTGTCTTCTGGAGCAGTATAGCTGCAGCAGCAGCCAGACAAAGCAATTCTTCTTTAAGGGCAGCATCATGTCGGGCTTCTTTCTGACATGATGCTGCCCTTAAAGATGTCGGCATCATGTCGGGCTTCTTTCTGACAGAAATTCATTTCCATATTCTGGAAGTCCATTCTCTATATCTGGAAGGAATTGCCCACCACCTGTTTTTATAGGATTGGGTGGTTCCAAAATTTGACTGTTATCTGCCTGGTATGTTACCAGGAGATGGCAAAAGGTCCCAAAAACTCCCAGACAGTGGGGGAAAGAGTGGCAAATAGAGGCTAATTATCATAAACATTGTCGCTAGTATTTGCTATTAGTCGATAATACAGGTTTATGGTTTGAGTTGTTGTGTTGTATAGTAAAGCCACACTCACACAAGTTAGGTTTAATCAACTTATTTTCAGTAGCAATGAAATTTGCAAAAATGATAAGAAATCAGTAAATGAGTATATCCAGATGTAAACTAAATGAAAGGGGAAGACAGCAGCGATGGTACAGGAGTCACTATTGTCGGGAGCAGATTATGAAACACGATACATATTGTTGGTAACTGAATTTCCTCCCAGTCTACTTGTGTACAGTGATGCTGACAAAAATGCCTAAAGGCAGAAAAGCATCAATGCATTTTGATGAATTGCTATGCAGAGATTGCAAATTCTAGAGCTTGACATCCAGTGGCTATTAAATTTTCCCATCGGGCTACCAAAGTCTAACTCTACCTGACAGGCAGCTTGAAAACACATGTCGAGTGAAATCAAATTCTCTCCTTTATCCACACTATGCATGCTCATAATTTCTATATGAATAAATAAAAATTAGGGAACAAACAGTTTTTTCATAATGCATGATGCATTAACAGGATAGATAATGTCATTGGGTTGTGTCATAGCCATCGTGAGAAAGTCTTGAGAGTGGTTTTCTTCTTGTAGGTTTCTCTATTGCTCTGTTCTGTGTGTAATCACTTTACTTCCCCATCTCTTCATCCTTTCAGTTTGGTAAATACAGCCGATACAGTGTAGGTGGGACTGTGCGCCTCACAGCAAGAAGGTCCTGGGTTTGAGTCCCAGGTTCAGGAGTTCCTATGTGGAGTTTGTATGCTCTCCTCATGCTTGTGTGAGTTTCTATTGTGTACTCTGGTCTCCTCCCACTGTCCAAATGTCTTATCCTACTTATTAGGCTAATTGACTGATTTCAATTGACCGAAGGTGTAAGTGTGAGAGTAAATGTGTGTATGTTTTGCCCTGTGATCACATGGCAAGTTGTCCTGGGTGTAACCTGGGTAACTGGGTGGTGAAACTAATCACCGTTTTTTTTGAGGGGACTTCCCCGGTCTTTGTGTGTGTGTGTGTGTGTGTGTGTGTGTGTGTGTGTGTACATGCGTGTGAAAAATGTGTGTTTTTTTTTTTTTAACTATATAAGTGACTTTCATCATTATGGAATTATATATATATATATATATATATATATATATATATATATATATATATATATATATATATATGGGCCTCGAATTTTTCGAAAGTTTGCACAACCTATTTTTTGTTCACGGGTAAATGGTTCTGGTAACCTATAGTTCGTTCACCTATAATAATTTGCGTAACCCATCGGTTAATCAAAAAGGTTGCCTGAAATTTCAAGTTCTAAAAGAATCGAACATTTGGATTTTTTTACAGAGAAAGACCACTATTATATGCAACTGGAAATGAGGAACAAAATACAGTAAAACCTCCGCTGACGAACGCTTAAGCTCACGAACTTTTCGCCTCAAGAACATTAAATTTGCGAGCATATTGTCTCTGCTGACGAACTAGTTTTCGGCGGACGAATCAAACCACGCGGTCGAACAGCGCCACGGTGGCGGCCACGAGAAGCTGACGCACGCTCACGGCGTCACAGTTCGTCACACCCCTTTCTTTGAATGCGGAAGTGGTTTGTGTTTGATAGACATTTTGGACCATATTGAGTGTACTTTTGCTATTATGGGACCGAAAAAGACCCCACCACAGGCGGAGATCATTGAAAAACACGAACGAGGTGTGCGTTTGTGTGACTCAGCGTCCCAGTACCAGTACGCTAAGTCTACCACCATCCTGAAGAACAAGGAAGCTATTAAGGGTGCGTGTGTGGCTATGCGTGTTTCCAAACAGTAGGCGTTTCCAAACACTCCTTCCAAACAGTAAGTCCCTCCCTCCCTCCTCCCACTCCATTCCATCAAGCCATCAACTACCATCACAAAGGTAAATAAAACGACTTTATTATACAGTACAGTTTATTTCTTTAATTACAATACAATAGACATTTATTATACATAAAATAAGGTATATTTTTGTGTAGTTTTAAGGCTTATGTAGTAGAAAATTATGTTTTATGGGGACCTGGGAACGGATTATTCTCATTTTAATGGTTTCTTATGGGAAATAAATGTTCGGAAGACGAACTTTTCGCCTCACACACACTTTCTGGGAACCAATTATGTTCGTGAGCAGAGGTATCACTGTAGTGATAAGTTAGCAACTATGAAAAATCTTTAATGAAGTTAAAAATTACAAATTCAATGTCATACATAAAATAAAACAATTTTACTGAATTTGACTTATTTAAAGAACTTTAAATTTAATAATATTGAAAGCAAAAAAAAAAAAACACAAATATTAATACAATCCAAGTCAGTCTATTCCTGATATCATTCTGCATATCAACTACTCACTAGATATAAAATATAATACTGCTAATACAAAATATAATATCGCAATGTCTAATTCAACTTGCTATTGCAAACAATGCAGATCAAATAGATCTGAGAAAAAACTCAAGTACAACAAAAATAGAAATAGCACCTTAATCTAATACAATAAAAACACAAACATTTTAACAACTATAGCACCAATCTGTGATGACCGTGTAACCAATTTAATATATAGGTATTTTTGGACACTGTCATAATGGAGTATTATAAAAATACTACTATGGAGAGAGATTAAAAGTAACTAAACTATAATGACTATCTGTTCTGCTTGTATGAACATTCAAGAGTTCTCCATGGTGACATCACCATCATCATCAGTTACTAGGCAAACTTACTAGCTTAGTAGAGTCGGAGACGATTTACAGCAATCCGGCCATTTGAGGCATTACCAGTTTACGACATGCCAGGACCGTATGCTTTATATGTGCAAACTATTGAAGTTTTATTATAGTTTTTATCTTTCCTGGAGAAGTCTACAATTTGTGCCGACTGCGAACGTCCACACATTTTTTTTATTTCTATTTTACTAGAAAATGAGTGTCCCGAGTTGTCAAAGTTTGTTTGTTGTGAACTCTGATATTAACTTCCTACGTGACCGTATTGTCGTTCAGGTGTTTTAATAAAGTGCCGACTGGTCTGCCGACCGAACGATCGGTTGTCTGAATTTTCGAGGATTTTATATATATATATATATATATATAATAGCATGATTCAAGTGACACAATGGGTAATTTGTGCTGAATCAACAGAATTCTAATCATTTGTGTTATGTGAGCGGCGCATGCTAACTTGTCACCTGGAATTTCAGGAAATTTCAGAATAGTGACCCATGAAAACTTCAATACCAGTAAGGATAGAAAGTTGGACTTATTTCAATTTTTCCAAAGAAAACCATTGTTCTTTCCAGCCAATATTAATATAACAATACCACCACCAACCAAACAACAACAACAACAACAATAATAATGATAATAATACTAATAATATTAATAGCCCCGCGATGGCCTGGCGAATTGTCCAGGGTGTACTACAGTCTCATCTGGAGTCGGCTGGGATGGGCGCCAGCCTCCTCACTACCCTAATTAGGATTAAGTGGTTCAAGAAAATGAATGAATGAATAATAATAATAATAATGACAATGATGACGGCACGGTGGCACAGTGGTTAGATGGCACGTGCATGTCACAACAAAAAAACCCTGCATTTGATTCCCAGGCACTGGTGTTTCTGTGTGGACTTTGTATGTTCTCATGTGCTTGTGTGGGTTCCGTCTGAGTACTCCAGTTTCCTCCCACAGTCCAAAAACATGCACAGTAGGTTTACTGGCTGTTTGAAATCACCCCTCGGGGTAAGTGTGAGTAACAATCTTTACTGAGTGTTGGTCCTGCCGCAAGATACCCAGGGTTTACCCTGATCTTGCCCAGAGTCGGTTGAGATGGGCACCAGTCCTAATTGGTATCAAGCAGCTTACAAAATGAATAAATTAATGCATAAAAATAATAATAATAAGCAGAACCATAGTGAACTGAGCTGGGATGGGTGCAAGCAGCATGTTTAAGAGAATAATACCACTGTCGCTGGCATTGCACTCGTCATCTTGCACATTGCTGACCAGCTGAGACGAGTCTTTGCGATAATTCATCTCAACTGCGTCATAAAGCAGCTGGAACATTGAGCTGAGAGCATTTAGTGTCTCCACCGCTTCTCCTCTGGATATTCATTAATATGACATTTATTGTTGCTAGGAAAAGCTCAGTGATAAAATAAGCTCTTTGTCTCCATCTTTTTTCTTTTGCAGCCACAGGCAAAGCCTGACCTTTATCTTTGTTTTGTTTTCGATTTGAGGTTTATGTTGAAGTGGGTTTTTTTCTGACCTCCATTGTAACTGTTCTAGCAGTGTAGACCGGGGACATTAGTGTGACGGACAGTCTGAAAGTTCTCATAAGAATAATGAGAATAAAGCACTTACCAACAAATTGGCAAGAGAATCATGCCAAATACAGGGATCCCTCACTTTCCGCGGTTAAAGAGGACTGAGACCCCACGCAACCGCTGATTTTTGTGAAGTAGGATCGACCTCCCCGACTGACGTATACGTACATGTATAGCGTAGGCCTCCGTCAGTCCCAAAGGACTATGGCTGCGCTCTGGCCAGTATCCCGACTGGTGATACTCCCCAGTGCACAGAGCCTGGGTAGGGAGTAATGAGGGACAGGCTGTTACCCAAGCAGCAAGTCCCCCCCTGTCTCGGCGCCACCGGAAGGATCCAATGGAAAGGCAAGTGCCGATGCGACTGGGTTCCAGTGCCGCTGCAGGAGAGAAACTACAGTCAATTTAGAACGGCCAATAAACCTACAGTGCACGTCTTTGGATTGCGGGGGAAACCGGAGCTCCCGGAGGAAACCCGCACAAGCACGGGGAGAACATGCAAACTCCACACAGAAACGCCCAGGCCGGGAATCGAACCCGGGCCTTCTTGCTGTGAGGCGGACGTGCTAACCACTACGCCACCGTGCCGCCTTGGGTGGGTATACAAGCATGAAAAACTAAGATCAGAACATCACACACACACCTTGCTTTGCAAACCCAAACAATGGGCTTAGTGTTTCAAATAATGTTAACTCTCAAAATTTTCAGTTATACGTACATGTATATGTGTATATAATAACAATTAATACATTCAATGCTATAAATGCGTATAATAACAATTAAACATTCAAAAATAATGCATAAGATGTAAATAAAATATAAATACACATACATACGGACGCGCACCTCACATAAAAATGTAAATAGTTTTGTCAGGTTGTTTATTTGTTTTTGTTTGTTTGGGTTTTTTTTTTTTTTTTTTGCATAATTGGCTTTGCTTTGCGCAAGTTTCCTTAACTTTTCCCCTATTTTTCCTTATTTTTTATTTTTCGATGAATATTTCTGAAAAAAAAACCCCAAAACGCTATGCACTGATGCCGCAGAAACTTAAGCATGAAGTAGTGAGGGATCACTGTATTTGAGTATAAATATAATTAATTATTTATAAATACATAAACTAAATAATACATTTTAGGACAGAGTTCTCCTTTATAGTGATGGATTCGCCGCGGTTTTAGTCGATTTCACAACTTTAGCTTTTCTAAATGTACGATAGTGATTGACTCTGAGAAGTTAATTCATTCATTCATTCATTTTCTAAGCCATTTACGCCTAATTATGGTCGCAGGGAGGCTGGTGCCCATCTCAGCCAACTCTGGGGGAGGGCGGGTACACCTTGGACAGCTCGCCAGGCCATTCCTGGGCCAAAACACATACGACCACTCACACGCACACCTAGGGGCGATTTCGATCAGCTAATCAGTCCACTGCGCATGTTTTTGGGCTGTGAGAGGAAACTGGTGTCCCCGGAGCAAGCCTGGCAAGCACAGAGAGAACATGCAAACAATGCCCCGTCCCTAGCAATCAAACCCAGGACCTTCTTGGTGTGAGGAGACCATGCTCACCACTGTGCCACAGAAATTATTCTTCATCTGTTCATTCATTTTCCGAACCGCTTAACGATAATTTGGGTCATGGGGAGGCTGCCGCCCATCTTAGCTAACTCTTGGCCAGGACACCCTGAGCAGCTTGACAGGCCATCCCGCGGCAGAAACACACTGATGGCTCTGCAGCTACTCCTGACGAAAGTCAGCAATGGTTCTTTTATATGAACTTCTCACCACAGACAGTGAGAGACATGGTTGGTCATTGAGAACCAAGTTAGCAGTGACAACCTGGTAGTAGTGGGACTTGAAACCCTGAGCTTGGGATCAGTAATCCAACACCTGACCGCCAGGCCAACACTACACAGAAATTATTATTCATTCATTCATTCATTTTCTCAACCGATTAATCCTATTTAGGGTCATGGGTAGGCTGACACCCATCTCAGCCGACTCAAGGCGAGGGCAGAGTGCACCCTGGACGGATCGCCAGGCCATCGCAGGGTAGAAACACACAGACGGCTATGCAGCTATTCTTGATGAAAGTCAGCAATGAATCTTTTTTACATGAACCTCCCACCACAGACAGTGCGAGACCTGGCCGGCCTTTGATAACCCAGATAACGGCACTGGGGGATTATTGTTATTATTATTATTATTATTATTATTATTATTATTATTATTATGGCCATTAAGAATGAATACTGATCTTACTGTGTTTGGAAGAGCAGTTCAGGAAGCCAAGCTCCATATTTTGCAGTCTGAATGCAGAAAGCGTAACACGGGCTAGAAAAAGATGAGCGGCGGTGGAGGGGTGTTGCGGTGCCTAACCATAACCTACGGTTAGAAAATTACAGTGTGCTTCAGTGGCAAGTTTAATCTGGGTAACACCTCTCCTCCTCCTCTCTCTCTCTCTCTCTCTCTCTCTCTCTCTCTCTCTCTCTCTCTCTCTCCCTTTATCTCTCTCGCTCTTTCTCTTCATCAACTACAGCAGCTCCCCAGGGCAGGTACTTAAATGCTGCAATCTGTCTCTATCTCTCTGTCACGCATATGTGCTCTCTCTCTCTCTCTCTCTCTCTCTCTCTCTCTCTCTCTCTCTCTCTCTCTCTCTCTCTCATTCTATACCCCTCTTTCTTTCTGTCCATCTTTTCTACATTCCACTCTATCCATTTTACCTTCCATCTGCTCCCCTCACCTCTGATCACCTGTTCATCTGCTGCACCACTCAGAACATGAAACAAGACAGACTGTTATAATGAATCCATCACAAAGATGGAAAACTTGTGGGTGAGAGGAGGGAGGGATGGAAAAAGGGAGGGAATAGATAAAAAAAATGCGAGAAAGAGAACAAAATGGGATGTAAAAGCTTTCAAGAACGAGAGAGCCAGAGAATAGGCCTGAGGCAGTGCGTGAATGCACTAATTGCGTGGGCTGCTGTTTTTTCCTCTTTTTATTCTGCTCTTCTTTCTCGTTCTCTTCATGACCTTGCGCCTTTCCTCCCTCCTTCGCGCCCTCCCTTACCAGAGCTTCCTCTCTTTCTCCTGTCATTCATCTCATCTTTCTGTTGCTTCTCTATATCCAAACACAGATGTCTGTTTTTCTTCACACTCTTTCAGGTCTCTTTGAACATCCTGCACTGCCTTGCTGGAGAGATAGGGAAGGAAGGGAGATGAAGTGAAATGGAGGGGTAATTTTGCTGACGGAACAGTGAGCACAGGGGGGGTAGACGAGTGAAATAGTGACTCTGGGTATAAGAGCAAAGGACAGAGTTGTATGTTCTTCCATGTCAGCATTTTAGAGATTTTACTGAGGGCTGCAAGAGGCTGACTTGACAACCATCATCACTCAAAACATTGCCGCTCTGAGATGGCAGTGTTATATGGACCTCTTTATCTCTTTCTAAATCATTCTCCCTCAGTCCCGCTATGTTTTCATGCAGAGCCATTCAACAAGAAAAAAGTGTTAATGGAGTAAAGCACACTTTTAAGAAGAGTTTTTTTCTATCATGCTCTTTTATCACACACACAATGGCGTATCTGTTATCACATTCACTGCACAGCAATAAGGCCTCGGTTCAATTCCCAGCCTTGGTCCGTTTCTGCGTGGTGTTTGCATGTTCACTCTGAGCATATGTGGGTTTCCTCCGGGTACTCCAGTTTCCTTCCACAGTTCAGAAGCATGCACACTAGGCTAATTGGCAGTCCCAATTTACCCCAGCTGTGATAGGAAGTGTGAAGGGCTGTATATGTGTTGTTCCTGCAATCTCTTGGCAAGCTGACAGGGTATACCCTGCCTTCGCCCAGAGTTGGTGGAGATGGGCATTAGCTCTAATTAGGCTTCAGTGGTTCAGGAAATAAATGAATGTGTGAATGTATTAAAGAATGTTTAAGAATGTGACAACCTTGTGGAGAGTGAGACTCGAACCCACAACCTTAGGATCAACGATCCAGCGCCTTATAACATTAGACCACCACTGCCCCATATATATATATATATATATATATAATAATTAAATAAAAATAATTGAACAAACGATTAATATACACCCTGAACAGCTCATCAGACCTTTGCAGGGCCAAGACACACACACACACACACACACACACACACACACAAACATTCACTCTCACCATCACACCTAGAGTCAATTTGAAATAGCCAATTGGCCTAATGCGCATCTCTTTGGATGTTGGGAGGAAATCAGAGTACCCAGGGGAAATCCACGGGGAGATCCACCTACAAACTCCACACTGTAATGCTCAAGCCAGGATAAAAATTAGCTGTTTATTAGCAAACAATTAACTATTTATTATAAGTGTTGTGTTTCCTGATAAAGTATCCACCTGCTGTGAGAAACAATCCTGCAGACCTTAGTCTTACATGATTCTGGTGAATGGGGAAAAGAGGACGATAATCGGTCTGCCAATCTCCGAAGGGTGGCTCAGAATTGTGGGTTGCTGATTTTTAGCCTAGCTGCTAGCTCCATGCCTTCACTGTGCTTATTGGCTCTTTGTATATCTGATGATGTTTTTATTCTTTCAGTCCAGTGAGTGTAAATAGAATAAACCAGTCACTTACACGCAGTGAATACGACTAATAGCCTGTTAGCTCTCAGTTTATGTCTGACTTAAGGTCATGGAATTACTCACTCCCACTTACTCATTTATCAAACCACTTAATTCTACTAGGGTCAACTGGGGCAATTTGGAACTTTATGACTGAGACTGTGAATAGTTGAATGTGTGCTGGCCCTGAAATGGCCCGGCAAGCAGGTCATGGTGTATTCCACCCTCGCTCAAATTCAGTTGAGATGGGTCTCAGCTTCCCCGTAACCTTAGTTAAGAATAATAAGCAAATGAATGAATGGATGAATGAATGAATGAATGAGTCTACCTTTATGTCTCTGGACTGTGAAAGAAAACCAGAGTACTTGGATGAAACCCATGCAAGCACAGGAAGAACATTCAATTTTCACACAAAAACGCACTTGCTTAGCCTCGGGTTTTAAACTCAGGACCTTCTTGCTATCAGGCAGATGTTCTAACCACTTCTACACTGCGCCAACAATGACATAATTGTATACACATATACATATACAGACGCGACCCTACTTACGAACATTCATTTTATGAACATCCAGCCATACGAACAGGGCTGTCCGAGGTTGAAAGTAAAAGTGAAAGTGAAATGAAACTGAAGAACAAGTAGAAATAGAAAATTAATAAAATCTATAGAAAGATGTATCATAAATATAAATATGAAATATGATTTAACATTATCCTGAGGTACACTTAATATTTGATTAGGCTCCGGTAGAGGGGCATGGCTGACACATACGGGCGGATCGTAATGCGCACATCAGCTCCTACTCACCGATCCACCGTGATATAAAGACAAACAGCGTACTCATCCCGGTGCTAGAAGATTGTCCCTCCTCGCGTCCCTGTTTTCCTGTGATCTCTCTGGCTCCTGGTTTCAGCTCCGCACTTAAGTAGTTCCTGCTCTGTAGTTCCCTGTATCTAAAGTTCTGTGTTTCTCCTCGTCACTTGCAGTGATTATATTTTCCCCTTGCTCAAGTGCCTCCCCTGTAACAATAAAGTTTCTCCGTGTGCATCCTACTCTGTCTCCTGCATTTTGGGTTCGGCTGAAAGTCCCTGATGTCACAGTTAGCTTGATAATTTATGGTGCATTTAGGTTTGCACCGTGTACCAGTAAACGATAAATTCAATAGAATGAAAGAAGATGATCATGCAGAGAGAGAGAGAGAGAGAGAGAGAGAGAGAGAGAGAGAGAGAGGGATTGTATACACTGTAAACTCGTATTGGTTACTTATGCAAGCTTTAAACATATGTTCCCCTCTAAAGAACGCCCTGTAACGACTTATGAACAAATTCATCTGATGAACGGCCATCCGGAACATAAGTCGTTCATAAGTCAGGGAGCATCTGTACATCTACATATACAGGAATCCCTCACTTTCCGCGGTTAATGGGGACCGAGACACACCCCCCCCACCCCCCCCGCGATCGCTGATTTCCGCAAAGTAGGATCGAGTCAGGGGGGGACTAATGTATACGTACATATATATGTGTATATAATATCAATAAATACATATTCAATGCTATAATAACAATTAAACATTCAAAAATAATGCATAAGATGTAAATAAAATATAAATACACACACACAGACATACAGGCATGCATGCACACACAGATGCGCACCTCACATAAAAATGTAAGTAGTTTTGTCGGGTTGTTTTTTTATTTTTGTTTGTTTATGTTTTTTTTTTTTTTTTTGCATAATTGGCCTTGTTTTGCAGCATTTTTTGATGAATATTTCTGAAAAACCCGCGTTGCACTGAAGCCGCGGAAACTGAAGCACGAACTAGCGAGGGATCACTGTACATATACATATACATACTTTCCATCTAACCATAGTGATTTCGTCACCAAAATCTAACTCAAATTTAAAAATGATAAATTTTCCTTGTGTGAACCAGCCAAACATCTGAAATGTGGAAAATCTATACTCAGATGTTGACGCCAAGATAAAAACACTTGCACAGTAATCGCACTTACACTTATAGCCACATAAAGACAGGAAGAAGGAAGCATTTTGTGATGTGGCATTTAACTCTATGCATTATTTATAGACAAAAACATCAGCATATAGAGTCAGGGAGACAGGTGAGTGGAAATAAGATGGCGAGACTGAGATGGAAAAATGAACAGAGTGAAAAAAAAATTCCAGACAGGCAGCGATAGACAGTGAGACAGTGAAAGGGAGATTATAAAATTAGGTCAGTTGTCACACAGGAATTTGCTGGCCATCATGGCTTTTATGGAATCCCTAGGCTCATGTGTGTGTTCTGGATGAATCCGTGTGTCTGTGTGTGTGTGTGTGTGTGTGTGTGTGTGTGTGTGTGTGTGTGTGTGTGTGTGTTTTGAGTTAGATTAGCAGTTTGATCTCTTGAGTCTACTCTGCCTAATAGCTAAGCTTTACAGGGAGACAGAATCATTCTCCTGCAATATGCTTCAAGCTCTATTACCTCTTCTCACAATGTTACGATTACGGCGTACGCACAAAACACAAACACATCTAACATATAGGGTATGTCGTAATGACTGTGGTTTAGACTTACATTAGCAGGGGACCTCATAATGTAATGGTAATGGGAGAAGATCTCCTGCCGCAGAAGAAGATAAACTACCCCACTACAACTTTTGGCGCTGAGATTCAGCTAAATTACATCACACTGAGAGGCGATGTACCCCGCTGCATGGCTTCGTTCCACTTCAGATATAATACACTAAACCTTCATTCCTCTTCCCTAGTAATGTATTCATGTTTATATTAGGAGAAGTGTAAAGGATGTAATTGTAGTTGTGATGAACGGTATATGATTGTATGTAAATGGTATATACATCAAGCATCAATGCACATGTATCACAATAATGAAAATAAAGGGAAATTTTGATGCATTTTCTGATTTTGGAGTTTTGGTGAGCTTTTTTTAGACAGTGCAGGCCTCCATTAACGGGCTGAAAATGAACATCAGCAGGGGTGGTCGAATCATCGATGCATTAGCTAACTCAAAAGACAAAAAAGCTCCAGTGTGCAACCAAGCTACCCTTGTTTTAGTTGCCTGGATACATAATTTACTCGGGTAACAATATGCTAAAGAGCATATAGTCAGACTAGGACAGATGAATGAGTATATAATTATGTAGTACATTATACTGGAGGCTGGTGGTGTAGTGGTTACAGTGGTGGCTTCAAAATCAAGAGATCATGGATTCGAATCCTCATAAGACCCCCATCGTGCTAAAACCCTTGTGCAAGGACCTAATAACAAGCGAACCTCTATCCACCCAGCAGTATAAACCAGTGCCAGTATAACTGGGAAGTAAAAATACTGGGAAGATAACCTGTGATAGACTAAATGAGAACGTTAGCTCAGGTGTAAAAGCCTGTCAGACTTATCTGACGTTCCATTCATTCGTTTTCTGAACCGCTTAATCCTAATTACAGTCACGGGGAGGCTGGTGCATATCTCGACCGACTCTGGGCGAGAGCAGAGTGCACCCTGGACAGCTTATCAAGGGCAGAAACACGCTGACGGCTGTGAAGCTACTCTTTATGAAAGTCAGCAATGGTTCCTTTACATGAACCTCTCACCACAGACAGTGAGAGACATGGCCGGCCTTTGATAACCCAGTGAGTTGCACTGGGGGGCAGCAGTGATAATCCCCAACCTTGGGATCGGTAATCCATCGCCTTATCACCGGACCAGCACTGCCCTGTGATGTGCCATTTGCATCCTCAAATTACAACAAACAAGCAAACATATCTAATTAGGGTCCCGGGGAGGCTGGTGACCATCTCAGCTGACTCTGGGCAAGGGCAGAGTACACCCTATACCGGCTCATGATGTTGTACTCGAGAAATGCGACGAGCTGTGGTCGTGGCTCTGCTGTACATATGAGAGAAATGCGGCGAGCCGTTGTCATGGCTTTCTATACATAGCATAACAAATGGCTGTAGATTGGTTAGACTCGACCTACATACGATCCATCTGCATAGTACAGAAAAACATAGAAGCGTAACAGTTTTTAATAGTATATTTAATTATTTATCTATTAATCCCCATTGAAAGTTTTTTGTTTTTTTCCCTTTGAGTTTGAGAATGCAACTGAACTACAAAATGGCTATGCATTATGAGTCTATGCGGCATCATCCACATCAACATGAACTGCCACTCACCACTCACCGCTAACATGCTCAGAATGTTATTAGCATCTGATTACTCACCTCAATCACTCACTCACACTCATTTGCCAAACCGCTTAATTCTATTAGCCTTACAGTGAGGCTGAAGGCTATCCCAGCGAACACCTGGTGAAGGCTGTACGGCCTAGAGAGCTTGCCAGACAATCGCAGGGCCAACACACACACGCACACACAACCATTCACACCCACATCAAGACCGATGAGCAATCAAATATAAGCAATAAACCTAACGTGTGTGTCTTTGGACTTTGAGAAGAAACTGCTGAACCAGGAAGAAACCCATAAAAACATGGAGAGGAATGCAATACACGGGACCGTCTTACTGTAACGCGGTTGTGCTAACTGCGATGCCACTGTACTGGCCTCGTTAACTATAAAGAAACTAAAGAAAATAAAAAAAGAAATTAATGCAAATATCTGAAAACATTCCCCATGTGGTAATTGATTACAGGTACTGAATGCATGCTGGAGATCAGAAAAAAAGACAGGTACACACAGTGCATGTAGGAACAGAATACAGGGGTCCCTCACAATCCGCGGGTAATGGGGACCAAGACTCCTTATCCCCCGACAACCCCCCCCGGTACCACTGATTTCCACGAAGTAGGATCGACCCCCCCTAACAGACGTATACGTACATGTATATGTGTATATAATATCTATAAATACATATTCAACGCTATAAATGCTTATTAAAAAATAATGCATAAGATGTAAATAAAATATAAATCCACACACATACAGATGCACACGCGCACACACAGATGTGCACCTCATATAAAAATGTAAGTAGTTTTGTTGGGTTGTTTTTTGTTTGTTTGTTTGTTTGTTTTTGCATAATCAGCCTTGTTTTGTGGCATTTTCCTTAACTTTTTTTATTTTTTTATTTTTTCAATGAATATTTTTAAAAACCGCGCGATGCACTGAAGCCGCAGAAACTGAAGCACGAAGTAGATCAATGTATATATATCTATCACTTACTTTACAGTTACTGAGTTAAAGAGATGCAGGCACATCTCTGATTGGATCCCGCCCATATATTCAGGCTCTTACTCTGATCAGCCATAATCATTAAAACATCACGGGCATTGACAGGCGAAATGAAATAACATTGATTATCCTGTTAGAGTGGCGTTCGCATGCTCTCCCCGTGCTTGGAATAGTTGTACGTGTGTGGGCTCCGCAATGGCTGTTCTGAGTGTACCTCACCCTCGCTCAGAGTCAGCTAAGATGGGCACTTGTCTCCCAGTGACTCAAAATAGGATTACGTGACTTAGAAAACACATCAATACATCATAAGTTCATCTGAGCAGACAAACAAATTTGTGAAGTGCAACACCGATTCACAGAAAGCGGAAAATTGTGAGATCCACTGCAAAGAAGATGTACAATTTCAAGAGAAATAAAAAAGATAGGGCAGTGTTGCACCAGTGCACCAGTAGTAGGGTGCTGGATTACTGATCTCAAGGTCAGGGGTTCAATCCCCAATATCAACGGGTTGTCGCCGCTGTCCCTCCAGTACAACTAAATGTTGTAACTTATCAAAGGCTGGCTGGCCATGTCTCTCATTGTCTATGGTGACAGGAATGTAAATGAATCATTGCTGACTTTCATCAGGCTACATAGCAGTCAGCGTGTTTCCACCCTGCATTGGTGTGGCGAGTTGTCCAGGCTGTACCCTTCCCTCACCTCGAGTCGGCTGATTTGGGTGTCAGCCTCCCCGTGACCCTAATTAGGATTAAGCGGTTCATTCATGAATGAATGAATGAATAGAAAAAGATATAAATCTTTATTAATATCATAATAGCACCCGCTCCAAACTTCATTGATGCTCGAATACGAGAGTAAGCAAATGGTTTCAGAAAGAGATTATGGCTTATTCAATTTTATTTCCAAGCGATAACATTGTGCAGTACTTCATGTATATTTAATATACCTTTTAAGTAACTGGGCCAATTCAATGCTGGCTATAATAGCAACACAGTTTACTGTATATGGAACTGTGTGGCTGTAAACCAGTCAGGTGGTGTTAATATTATGGGTGATTGGTATCTGGTAACATTAGATGTAATTCATTTTGAAATGCCAGTTTGCCCCATACGTTCCAGTATATAGCCATTTTGTGGTTGCCGGTTAAAACCAAGGTACAGTATATACTGGACCAATTTCAGTTGTTTTTGTTCCTATATTTAAAAAAATGAAATGAAATGAAACAGATGGGAAAATCAGGCCCAGGTTTTCCTATAAGCTGTAAATGTTACTCATTACACATGGGATTCGTTTTATATAACATTGTTTTGGCCATGAATTCACAGAAGGTAGTAGTGATGCTACATAAGTTGAATTATTTCTAGTCTTGTAATGCTAGTCATCATAGAGTCGGTTTACTGTCTGTGTGTGGAGCGTTGCCTTTTATCTTACTGGAGAATGAAAGGTTTTTGGGGTGGAAACAAATTTGATCTGACTACTATTATCTGAGTGGAATCACATAAAAAAAAAAAAAAAAGATTCTGGGTGACAGAGTCAACTCAGTAGGTTTCACACAGGACAATTAATTTTCATGTTGTTTATTGTAGTATAATGCTTATAGATGGAACTGGATCAGGTCCCCATAGATTTTGATCCTGCAGGGACCAGCCAGTGTGCAGTTATTTCATCAAAAGGTGCATTCAATCCATTTTATGATTTTGCTTCAGATATTATGAGCTATCAAAAGGACTGGCTACAAAATATTATGTTTATCTATCAAACTCTGTGAGACTAATAAAGAATCTTAAATAATCTTCATTAATTTTCTGAACTGCTGAATCCTAATTGGGTTGCAGGGAGGCTGGCGCCCACTTCAGCTGCTTCTGGATGAGGGTAGAGTACACGCTGGATGGCTTGCCACACCATCTCAGGGCAGAAACCTGCTGACGGCTATGCAGATACTCTTGTTGAAAGTCAGCAATGAGTCTTTTATATGCCTAACACCATAGACAGTGAGAGACATGGCTGACCTTTGATGCCCCAGTTAGATGAACTGGGGGGACAGTGACATCCAGTTGAGAGTGGGGCTTGAGCCCCCAACCTTGGGATCATCTTTACCACCAGTCCACCACTGCCCCCTAAAACAATCTCAAAGGTCAAATTTATCTCACTCAGAAGACATTCCTTTCAAATATTAGAACATATGTAACGTTTGCTTTTCTCTTTCTTATGTTTTTAAAGTGAAATGAAAGACAGACTTTCCAAACTCACCTGCTACACTGAATTTTGAAAGTTGTTATTTCAGTCTCACAAGTGCACATAATCGCGAGAACAGGACATAAATCCACCAGTTCATGTCTGGCAAGATAACGCCATAAATAACAGTATACAGATAATAACCAAACAAATTAGTATATAACCTAATAAACTCTGAATAAAATAAAACTTCTATAATTTTGTGTGTTATAGTTTTGTGTGGGCAGTGGTGGTCTAGTGGATAGGGCGCAGGATCGTTGATCCAGAGGTTGGGGGTTCGAGTCCCCCACAAGGTTGTCACTGTCCCCCCCAGTGCAACTGACTGGGTTATCAAAGGCGGGCCATGTCTCTCACTGTCTATGGTGTGAGGCATGTAAAAGAACCATTGCTGACTTTCGTAAAGAGTAGCTGCAAAGCCGTCAGCGTGTTTCTGTCCCTTGCTAAAGGGTTGTGACAGGAAGGGCATCCGACGTAAAAACCTCTGCCAAATCAAACGTGAAATCAGATGATTTGCTGTGGCCACTAGAGGAGAAGATATATATATATATATATATATATATATATATATATATATATATATATATATATAAAGAATTCCGCACCATGTATTTTATATGCAAATTAGGTCTGCATTGCCAACAGATATGATCATGTGACCTTTTGCTACTTTTTGGCATTCCAATGTCTCTCCATGTGTGCCAAGTAATTGCCTTTTTTCTCTACATGAAAAAGTTATTGAAACTGTGTGTTTAATACAAACATACATAAACTTTATAGGGAAATGTTTTTTAGCTTTGAGTTTATTTTCTTCGTCAAAAAGACCCCAATATATTGGCGATGTTCATTCAAGGGTTTTAAACATTGTTACATTAAGATTGTAGATTAGAAGCAGTTCTGTCAGACTGTCTGTCGGTTTTAATGTTTGTGTTATTTCTGTTATTTCTTTTTCAGTCTACACCCACAGGGAACCCAGACAGTAGTCAGACACCCGCTTCAGACACCAAAGGTAAGTGTACTCTCTGACTCCAATTTCTCTACGTGTCTCTCTCTCTCTGTTTGACCCTTTAGTTTGTGCAGCTACTGCTCTTGTACTACGGTGATGTTTTCTTGATTCTGACTGGACTGAGGTTATTGATTTTTTTTTTATTATTATTTTTATTACACAAACCTGTTAACAGTTACGACCGAAAGCTAATGTTTTAACTTCCCTTTTCCCAGGAGAGTTAATTTAGATGCTCAGTTTGAACTTAAGATGCAGCAGAATGTGGTTGTATTGGGACTCAACTTAAAAATGAAAAGGCATCAGAAAGGTATAGACTAATGGAGTTTTAACAGAGAGATCGTAACCACTGTAATCAGTTCAGTTCATTTTCTGTAACCGCTCAACGCTAATTAGGGTTGCTGGGAGGCTGGCGCCCATCCCAGCCAACTCCGGGCGAGGGCAGAGTACACCCTGGACTGCTCACCAGGCCATCGCAGCGCGGAAACATGTTGACGGCTTTGCAGCCAACTCTTGTTGAAAGTCAGCAATGGTTCTTTTACATGAACCTCACATCACAGACAGTGAGAGACATGGCCAGCCTTTGATAACCCAGTTAGCTGCACTGGGGGGACAGTGACAACCTTGTGAAGAGTGGGACTTGACCCATCAACCCTAGGATCAACGATCCAGTGTCCTTTCCCACCAGGCCACCACCGCCGGGTGTGTCTGAATAGCCATAACCCACGAAAAAAGTCAGTGAATGTGTGTGTTCTCTCCACCAGTCATTCTTCTGTAATTTTTTTATTCTGGTCAAGGCTGCTTTAGTTTTAATTTCTAATTTGTTTTTTTTTGTTTTTTTTTAACAATTATTCACTAAAGCTGAACAAAATACCACAGTATATTCAATTTTCTGATGTCCATGGAACCTGAGGTGAACAGTTGTTTTCTAGTTCATAAGCACTAAGGCAAAAAAAAAAGAGAAATTAAAAAAAAATATTTAGTTTATTGTGAATATATTTTTAACAATAACTTGAATAATTAAAATAAAATAATGTTGGTGTTTTTTTGCTTTAGTGCCCATGAAGTGCCCTTAGTGCCTTAGTGCACATTATTTTATTGTAATTATTTAATTTATTGCTACATTTTAAAACATTACAATAGAATATGAGGTCTGTCTGCATTTTCCCCAGATTTAACAGTGTGAGGAATTTCAAGGAATTTACCTGAGGTCATTGTTAACTTTGAATATTTTTTATGCCATCTCGAGTCAAGTATTATCCACTCAGAATAACAGATAACGGACCAATCAGATTCATTTGTAGTATATACTAATTTGAAAGATATAATATATATATATATATATATATATATATATATATATATATATATATATATATATATATATATATTATAATATATATTGAAAGATATATATGTCTGTCTGTCTTCCTTTCGGCTTTTTCCCTTTTACTCGGGAGTAGTCACAGCGAATCATCTGATTCGCACGTTTGATTTGGCAGAGGTTTTTACGTCGAATGCCCTTCCTGTCTCAACCCCTTTTTAGCAAGGGACAGAAACACACTGACGACTTTGCAGCTACTCTTTACGAAAGTCAGCAATGGTTCTTTTACATGAACCTCTCACCATAGAGAGTGACAGACATGGCCCGCCTTTGATAACCCAGTTAGCCGCACTGGGGGATATTGAAAGATATATATATATATATATATAATATATATATATATATATATATATATATATATATATATATATATATATATATATATATATATATACATAGATAGATAGATAGATAGATAGATAGATAGATAGATAGATAGATAGATTATAAACAGGCACAAAACACGGATATGGTTGGAATTTCTTTAGCAGTGGGTGGAAATGGGATTATATGCATTGATAGTATTCTTATTTATACTGGTCAAGCTGTACCAAATCTGTATCCTGGAAAATTTAATTTCTGTTTATATGATTTGGAAAACATTTGGTTAAATTCACTGTTTATTCAACTGCAAAGATTTAGTTATTTGTAGATTCATTTATTATACATTCAATCATATTGACTGATTTCCATTATAGGAAAGGTGTCTGCCACAACGGGGAAGCCGGAGCAGGAGGAGGAGATCGATATTGATCTGGAGGCACCTGAGACGGAGAAAGCAGCTCTTGCCATTCAAAACCAGTTCAGGCGTTTCCAAAAGAAAAAGAAGTAGATCTTTAATCCAACAGCTATCAGAAATGAAACACATATTAACAGGAATATGACCTAGAAAGACGGTGGGGGTAGGATTGTATTTCTTTCTTTTTTTTTTTTTTTTTTAAACAGCATACATAGTAAGCAGAAAAATAAGAAGATTTCTTCTGCATGCTAGAAAGAGAGATTCTTGGGAAGGGGAAAACAAATCTAGACCAGATGTTGAATTTATAATTTAGCATGAAATTAGTCAGTCAGCCATTTGCGTTCCCTTAAAATATGAAACTCAAATAATAATTAAACAGGAATGGCAAAATGGTTGTCAACACCCCCCCCTCCCAAAAAAAAAACAAAACAAAAAAAAACAACAACAACAAAGAAACAAACAAACAAAAAATACAAAAATACACACAAATATCAGGCCTTGCAATCAACATATCCAAAATGCCTGTGAATTTAGGACTGGGATGAAATGTATATAAATTCAGTGTATGAAATCATCGACCACTGGAAGATCCTGCACTGAAAAGGAAGCCATCTGACTAATTGAATAAATAAATAAATAAATGCTCCATCCACAGTGCACGCACACGATACAAAAGAGCACATGTCTCATTCAAAAGAGCACATTAGCATTTTCCAACCCCCATTTCTTGACTTCCTTATTTTTATTTCTTTGCTTCTTTCTCCTCTGGCACACTTGACAACTTGGGCACAGTTTGCGATTTTTGTTCTTATTTCTCGTTTTGTAGCTGAAGTAAAAACAAAAAGTATGTAATTGTGTTCTGAGGTAGAGTAATGCTATAGCTATCCTTGAGGTTGCACTGTGAAGGCAGGCACACTTGTAAAGAAACAGACCAGTTGGAGGGATATTTACTGCCTCCCCATGGTATGCTGTTTCCATGCCAACCTGAATTATTGATACACCTTTAGTTGCACAACAGCATGCCCGACTGATCAAAAAGCTTGTTGAGGTGAGAAAGAAATAAGCATTAAGACAACCGTAGTGGGAAGCTATATGAATTAAATTAGCAAGAAAACCAGTCGATACCAAAACCTTAACACAATATACCTTGAATAGGAAACTCAACCGAGTGTCTACATGGAGAACAAGTGAAAGAGTTGACGCTTCAGTCGAGTGCAAGCTCGCGTACACATGATCACAAATTAATAGAACGAGACCTTAGCTTAAATCCCAACAAAGGGGAACTAAATTCAGATTGAGGAATAGAATCAGGACAGAGGAAATGGAAACCAGAAAAACTAATCGGAGCCGAACAATATGCTCAATTTAAACCGACCCCTTAAGCCATGAGCTATTTATAATAAATCTAAACGTATTCTTTCCATTTTTAATCATGGCCAAGCACAAACACCTCCTTTTTTTTTTTTTTTTTTTTTTCCTCCGTGGCACAAAAAGGTAAAGTCTATAAAGTACATAAAACACTGACCTGCTCTGGAAAAGCAGAGCTCCTAACTAATTAATACTCTATTACTGGAATGTAACCTCTTTTTCTATTTAAAGGGCTGAGGCACAGTTAGCACATTGGTAATGTGCTCATTACGCGTATTGCGATATCCCTAAAGCATCGTTACATTATAGATCTTGCTTTTATGAAATAGCTAACACACAAACGCCATTGTGCATTTCCCTTAACAACATTTTAGATCGGATCCCCATCACGATACTAAACGAACCACGACAGATTGTAGCTGGGAAGTTTACCAAGTAAATCATGAGTGACCCATTTGTCAAACAAATCAGTTATTAACTATTTAAATGTTTAAACTTTGTGAGTGTTAACACTCAAACAGTTGAGTGCTAACTTGGCAATAAGTTATTTGTTTTTGTTGTGTCCCCCCATCCCCCGGTCCACACCCAGTTCTCCCACTGTTACACTTTATGGCCCATTTTAGGCATGACCTCCTTTCAGTTTGCCTCAAGGCATCTCAATCTTGGATCTACCATACTTGGCATGCCGTCGATGCTGTTTGAAAGCCAATTTTAGGATTCTGTATCATACACAACGCAGTTATGGTCTGAACTTATATCTTAGCAGCTACAATTAAAGTTAAGTACTGTATATCCAATGTGAAGTACTGTATATCCAATTTACTCTATACCTTGGATACTATGTATGTTGTGCTTACATGCTCTCATAATACTTTTTTTTTTTGGGGGGGGGAGGTTTTGAATTTTATCTTGTTTCTGCACTTTCATAACTCACCCAATAACCCAGGCTTTCTCGAATATGTTCAAAATATCAAATATTTTCTCTAATCAAGCATCATGACTTTCATTAAAATGCAAAGATTACCACCATCGCCATATTGTTTTCATGATTCATTGTACACAATCATGGGAGCAGAGAAAATCTTAACCAATAGCCATGATACTGAGAACAAGGACATGAGGTCAAGTCAAGCAATACTGGCAAAGTACGAGCCAGAACCTGACCTCAAAACCCTTTTCAGGTAACCTTTTTCTAAACGTACCGAATTGCATCACTTCCTGTGTGTAGACTACTGATGTGAACCCAATCAAGAGATGTGGTGCTTCTGATTTCTTTAAATGCACCTCCTTGCTTTGCTTCCTTGCTTCCTGTCTTTGTTTCTGAGCGCTTCCCTCAAAGGAAGTGGTGAAAGGAGGTATGAAAATGAAATGAGGATGAGAAAAATAGATTCTGTTATTGTTCACTGAATGGTCACTTTAAAGCAACTTTAGTTTACGTATGAATTTAGTGATGATGTTTTCCTGCTGTATTAGCTGTATAACAGTATATATGGTACAGTGATTATACACTAAATTATCCTTAATTAAAATATTATTGCATGTGTACATCACACATTTAAATGCTGGTGTTGTACCCTAAACATGATCACGCAGTGATATTAATTGACTTTCATGAGCGGGGTTTTTATTGGTTATTTATTATTTACTTTATTAAGGATATTACATGCATTTTGTATTTGTGGCTCTTTATTGGGATGTTATTTTTGGAAAGTGGTAAAGCATTTGTATTTGTCTCATAAGATTGCATCATGCCTCACAAAAAAAAAAAAATAATACTCACACATGGGAAACAGTTGTGTATCTCCATTCTCTCCTTTGGTGTGTCTCAATTTGTGTTCTTCCATTACTTGCAACTTGCTATATTGAGTACATGAGCATATTCACACTAAAGAGTGTGGCAGGTGCACCATGAGTACCTGGATGGTGTACTCAACATGGTGAGTAATGTAGTACTTCAATCATGTTTACCCTTAATGGAAAAGAAGAGGAGGGAGCACTAATATATTTTTAGCTATTTGCAAGAAGGCGTCTTGTTGATACCAACAGTGATATAATTTCCATGTTGTTTGAAATATCTATACACACGAACAAGAAAAATTAAAAACACATTAATTTTTGTTTTATGTGTATGTACAGAGCACGAATGTTTGTGAGCCCTATGAAGTTTTTTGCGTTTCTGCATGCATTCAGAATACATTCTTCCATAAAGATGACAAACAGTCAAGGCCCAGATGCAGCAAAATAGGCCCAATCTGTTATACTACCACCACCATATTTCACAGATGGAATAAGGTGTGCATGCTGGAATACAGTGCGTTCCCTCTTCAAATATCAAATCTATCACTGAAACAACACATTCTATTTTGTTAGAATCCTTTTATAATTTCCACCAAATATCCTTCCGGTTTAATAAATTGTAGAAGAGTGGAAATGTTCTTGATTGAGAGAAGTTTCCTTTTACGTTGAAACTCTACCATGCACACTACTTTTGTTCAGGCTCCTCCTGATGGTGGACTAATGAATGTTAACATTAGTCGATGTAATAAAAGCCTTTGATAGCTTAAAGTTTGCCAAGGACTCCATGTAGAAATATTGTGAAATCACTACAAATGGGACTACATCACTGTCCAAGTGATGAAAAACATGTGACTCTAATCTGACCTTAAAATTTAACCATGATGCCAACCGTGATTATATATATATATAATATATATATATGTGTGTGTGTGTGTGTGTGTGTGTGTGTGTGTGTGTATACACACACACACACATATATATATATATATATATATATATATATATATATATATATATATATAACAAAATAAAAAATGCCGTCTTGTTTGTTTAATCTAATGATGCTTACGTTGACTGTGCATGTATGTACACAGTGCACATACAGCATGGTACATAGGAGAATACTAATGGAAATATGCAAATTGAGACACAGACTTTAATTTCTGAATGTGCATATTAAGGAATGAAACATTTGAAATGATAGCAGACTTTAAATGGCTTCCAGGTCACAAGCTGAAGGAGATAGGAGTGAGGCATCAAGGAGATATCAATTACAGTTTTGGGAAGCACCCTTGGAATCTGTAGGCGCCTCCCACTGGGACAATGCTAAATATTGAACTGGATGAACTTAGATATCATTAATATTCCAAATTCTTTGTCAGTTTTTCTGGCGTATCAATTGTGAATGAAAAAAATCACTGATTCTTACTGGAGTAGGGCCCTGGGGAGTCGCATACAGATGCTTTGGATTGGGACAAGTCCTCTGTATAGCTTGTGTATGTAGATGCTAAGCACATATTTCCATGTTACCAGAGAGGGGATGAGAAACTGGTTGTGACATGTCACTGTCTTCGGTCCTGTTTTATGTTAGGCAGGTTATACATACTTTATGTAATCCTGTGCGGGAGAGAAAGAACATTTAATCATTCCTGATGTGTTGCTTTAAATTATACACCAATAAAATTTGCTGAGGATTGCTTAAGAAAACCTTCCTGTGTGTGTGTGTGTTTTTTTTTTTTTTTTTTTTTTTTTTTCCTCATTTTATGGTGACTGTGCATAAGAATACATTATAGATGGCATGAAAACACCTCAGAAAAAAGCACACAATCAACAGTAGTGATGAAACTTGATGTAAAATGCTGCTCTTATTTGCTTTTGCTTGATATAATTTCCTCTGTGCTTTGTTGAATCTCAACCCTGTGTGTACGGCGGTATATACAAGGAGCTGTCATTCTGTTACTGATTTCAAACCTGTTACATTTCTCATGTACTAATTAACTTTAGTACTTAGTAGAGACAAGCTGTTCTTGAAACAGCTGCTAAACAGAGAGTTCCCAAAGGATTTCAGTTTCTGTTTTTTCCTCCCATGGGCCTCCCTCTATTCAACTGCTGGGGCGATGAGCCATGACTGAAGCTTCATTAGGACAGCCAGTCTCCAGAGGAAAAGGCTCACTGTCCACAGGCAGTCTCTATACATAGTAGTCATGGTGAATGTGCATGGGTAATAGAGAGCTGAGGAAAGAACTCACAACATCACTCAGGGATGCAGGGAGATGCAAGGAAGCAACGGGACCCAGAGGAAGCTGTGGATGAACAAAGGGCACACAGGAACCTTGTGTTTCCATTAGAAGTGGAAAAAAGGAAGGGGCTTTTTTTTTTTTTTAGTGCACTGATATGCTGCAGGCTCTGCTAAGGAAGTCAATAAAGTAGTAGGAGTTGAGTTTTGGAAAAAAAAAAAATACATCACTTGAGCTTTATATAAGAAATTAGTGGGATTGTATTCAGGGGATGACAAAGAACTCTTGAGTTATGTAATATATCACATGATTTGTATAGATGGCATGTTCTGCTTTTAAAGGAAAAAAAAAACCTTTGAAAGAACACCCATTAGAACATTATTGTTTCAGTAATAGAGCTACTGCTATCAACTTGGATTCGCAAATGACTAACGATAAAAGTTCCCATAGCCTACAACAGGTTGAAAAAAGGTTAACAATACAAGTAGTGTGGTAGACTACGAAGCAAAAGGTAATCATAGAAAATATCCATATGCAATGACTGCTTTACAAAACTGTGCTTGAATTCAATTTAAATTTAATATGTGAGGGCACCTGAACCATAAAAGATAACTTATAAATACTACTTATTAACCAAATGTGAGCTCTGTACAGAAAATCCCAGGTCAGGGTGTTGAAGTGCAGACCATCTACCAAGACTGATCTTTTCACTCATTCATTTTCTAAGCCGCTTAATCCTAATGAGGACCTAATGAGGGGAGGCTGGCACCTATCTCAGCCAAGTCTGGGTGAGAGCAGCATAGACCCTGGACAGGTCGCAGGTCCATTGTAGGGCCAACACTCACACAACTAATAAGACTACTGTGCATGTTTTTGGATTGTGAGAGGTCTGTGACTTCCTGTGCGCTGAAGAGGGAGAACTGCACTTTCCTCTGTTGTGTTCAAAAATCCCACGAAGTCACATGAACAGCAGTCTGAATGGACATTGGTGACTTCACCCAATTTTTAGGGAAACGTGCACCGGCCAGAAATATGGCTAGTTTAACTGGCTAAAACAAGAAAAAACTCAAAAACATTCGTAACTCATTTAATTATTTTTATTAATAATTTAATACAGTTATTATATAATTTCTTGTGACATTTGTCAAAATGAGCAACAGGAGAGCACCACGACTGCTGTGATGCATGAACATTCTGAACTTCAAAAAAAAAACAAATTAAAATTCCTGAACAACTTTCCAGACCTGATAGTTACATAATGCAGGCAATGAGTAACCAAACTGTTGTATCTGATCATAACAACCACACATTGATCTTCATTTTAAACCAAAGTCCAAGGGTCTACAGGGAAAGGAACCATAGCTGCCTGGAAAAAAAAAACGTGAGAAATTCATCAAGTGAAATTGCCCTACTCCTCTTTCAAAAAAGACCGTACGGTCCTCTTTCAAAGGAGACCGTACGGTCCTCTTTCAAAGGAGACCGTATTGTCCTCTTTCAAAAGAGACCGTATGGTCCTCTTTCAAAGGAGACCGTATGGTCCTCTTTCAAAGGAGACTGTACGGTCCTCTTTCAAACGAGACCGTATGGTCCTCTTTCAAAGGAGACCGTACGGTCCTCTTTCAAAAGAGACCATATGGTCCTCTTTCAAAGGAGACCATATGGTCCTCTTTCAAAAAAGACCACGTGGTCCTCTTTCAAAGGAGACCATATAGTCCTCTTTCAAAAAAAAGACCATATGGTCCTCTTTCAAAGAAGACCATATGGTCCTCTTTCAAAAAAGACTATATGGTCCTCTTTCAAAGAAGAAAATTCTATACTTGGTGTTGCGTCAGCTGATGCAACACAGCTTGGTCCCACATGCTTCAGTCAGCTGTGAGACGACCTTGCAGGATTGTGTTGTTCACGAATTTGTTATGTTATTATTATTAATGTTATTATAACTTTGTTGAAGGAAATATGTTCGGGGTGTTTCCTTAGCCCTTTCTGATTTGGAAAAACTAATGATATATATATTTTTTAATGCAAAAAAATATATAATTCGGTGTTAAAGGGTTAAATAACACCTTTGGGGTCACTTTAGGTAAACAATGCCGAAGTGGAAAGACTCCATGGTTCAGTACAGGATGTTCAGAGGGTATTCTGACTTTCTGGACTCTGTGGTTATATTAAATTTTGACGACAGACATACACAAGAATTCTGAAACAGCCATTTTGGATTCATAGGGCAGAAGACTTTTCTTTTTCATCCACCAAGGAGGGCACAGGCTGTGAGCAGGATCGGGCTGATTGACACTGAAAAGCCGCACTGTGCCAGCATGATCAGTGTGTGCCCTTCTGTATCACCTGTGTGAAGCGGTTGGTGATGGCGAGCGTGGTGTCAATGAAGCGCTCCACACAGTTAACGAGACACGCCTCAGTCCGAGAGTCCAGCTTTGATCTGCTCCATCCAAACATCAAAAAATTCACTTTACGAACTCTCCTTGAAATGGCTTTTCGGGGCCGATTAGCCTCGTATTCTTCCGCAGGTATTCCTCTGCACTCTCACAAGGTGCCACATTGATTCTCAATTATCTGACATCCCCTCTAGGAAGAAAAAAAAACATTTCAAACCTCCAGCATCCCGCACGCTACTTTTTATTGATTTTTTTTTTTTTTGAAACGGGATTGGGTAAGTTATCCAACCTAGTGAAACCCTCTCCGCAGATTATTTAGACAATTAATCTACTGTGCATAATTTTGGACTGGGAGGAAACGAGTGCCCGGTGGAAACCCACGCAAGCATGGCGAGAACATGCAAACTCCACACAAACACCCAGGCCTGGATTCGAACCACTACACCACCGTGCGCGACTAGTGTCTAGTGCCGAGCACTACATATCGTTTGCTCGGTGCTTTTTACCTACACCATAGGGAATACAGTGAGAGCACCACTGCCACCTACTGTAGATGATGTGCAATTACACTTAATTCTGGTACCGAATGGCAAAAAAAGCATGTTCCCCAGGGTCATACACACCCCCCTGATGGCACACCCCACTATTTGAGAAGCACTGGCCTTGTGGAAACTCACCACGAGCCTTTCCTGTACACGCACAGAATTCTCCTGTTACGCACCTCCTGCTTGCTCTCGTGACATTTTTGCCGTAGTCGATGATCAGAAGGGTTAGTTAGTTGACTTATTGTTTATTCTTTTATTATTATTTATGAATTATTATTATTGTTTGTGGTAGGTCATATGAGTTTGGGACGGAGTTGGAACGGATTAATTGGATTTCTGTTATTCTAAGAATAATTGTTTCATTTAATTAACTTTTCTGCTTACGAGCTCCCCCTCGGAACCGATTAAATTCATAAGTCAAAGTACCACTGTGCTATTCTTACAGCTATCAGGTCAATTTTAATATATCTTGACGTGCACATGGACACACACATGCTCATCACTCTGAGAGTCCAAAATGCTCACAGAATCTGTACTGGGTTACAGAACCAGACCGGTATCACATGCAGACCCATAAAGTTGAAAGGAATTTGGGGTAAACAGACATTTGTCTAGCCGGTAGTTGTGCAGTTGGACGGACCTGAGCCTGGAACTGTGCTTTTTGTTGCTCCACCGCGATAAGGCGCTGAAGTTCCGCCGAACCCGCGTTGTCCGACGAACTGTTCGACGGCATGTCGAAACTACTGAAATCAGCCATTGTGAAATTTGTGCGATATTATTTTAGGAAATACTGCGGTGAGGTAAAACGGAAGTCACCTTGCAGACCACGGCGAAAACAGCGTGCAACCTCGAAACACTTCCGGTACCGGGTGGATGTGACGTCACAGGCAAGCTGACCAGTGAAAAGGAATAAGCGAAATATCACTAATAAAGTTTTTTAAATACAAATTGAAAGCAATAAAAAAGCAACGTATAAACAATGAGATGTGTGATATTGTCTTATTTGTTGTTTTTAAAATAAATTATATTTATATTAATTTCAGGTTTAAAAAAATACTTGTTCGGTCCCACAGGGGGCAGCAAAATCATCAAACCACATGAACTTCTTCTTCTTCTTTTACTTTCGGCTGCTCCCTTCAGGGATCGCCACAGCAAATCATCCGCCTCCACCTCACCCTGTCCTCCGCATCTTCTTTTCTGACTCCAACGACCTTCATGTCTTCCTTCACCACATCCATAAATCTCTTCTTCGGTCTTCCTCGAGGCCTTCTGCCTGGTAGTTCCAACCTCAGCATCCTACTGCCAATATACTCACTATCCCTCCTCTGTACATGTCCAAACCATCTCAATCTAGCTTCTCTGACTTTGTCTCCAAAACATCTTACGTGGGCTGTCCCTCTGATATACTCATTTCTGATCCTATCCATCCTCGTTACTCCCAGGGAGAACCTCAACATTTTCATCTCCGCAACCTCCAGCTCTGCCTCCTGCCTTTTCCTCATAAAATGCATTGGCTATTTATCATTTGAGTCAAAGGGATGAATTGTGAGATCTTCTTCTTCTTCTTTTTCTTTCGGCTGTTCCCTTCAGGGGTCGCCACAGCAAATGATCTGCCTCCATCTCTCCCTGTCCTCTGCATCTTCTACTCTTACTGCAACGACCTTCATGTCCGCCTTCACCACATCCATAAATCTTCTCTTTGGTCTTCCTCTGGGCCTTCTGCCTGGTAGTTCCAAACTCAGCATCCTACTACCAATATACTCACTTTCCCTCCTCTGTACATGTCCAAACCATCTCAATCTAGCCTCTCTGACTTTGTCTCCAAAACATCTAACATGTGCTGTCCCTCTGATGTACTCATTTCTGATCCTATCCATCCTCGTTACTCCCAAAGAGAACCTCAACATTTTCATCTCTGCTACCTCCAACTCTGAAAAAAAAAAAAAAAAAAACTGTGAAAACTTGTTGAAGGAAGAGTCAGCAAAACTAAACAAGTTCTTCTTCAGTAGACCGAGAATAAATTTATGATCTGTAAAAGAGAGCCATGCAATGAACCAGAGTTTCAAGCACTCGAAGATTAAAGAACTGGGCTGAGTGATAAATATCCAGTGATGGATGCAATGGTACCCTGAAAGTGCCAAGATTTCAGAGGCAACATAGCTTGCTTTGCTTCAAAGGAATGCCATGGACAGGTGCTCAACCAATCACAAACTCTGCCTGCTGATGGACGGGATTAAAATTCATTTATTCATTTGCCGAACTGCTTAATCCCTCTGGGATTAGGGGGGAGACTGGGGCCTGTTTTAGCTGACTCTGGACGAAGCCAGAGTAGACCATAAACAGCTTACCAGGCCATTGCAGAGCCAACAGCCACACAAACGTAACCACTCACTTAACTAAGAGGCGATTTGAAACGACCAATTAGACTAATGTGCATGTCTTTGGAATTGTGGGAGGGAAATTGAAATGCCCAGAAGAAACTTACACAAGCACTGGTAGAACTCCATACAGAAACTTTCTTGCCGAGCCCCGAACTTGAACCTCAGACCACTGGGCCTCTATGCTGCCATGATTCAAATTTGTCCTCAACAAACATTAGTCTTCCTTCAGGCAATGTTTCTTTCTCCTTTATTTTCCACTTCACTTTGTTTGTTTTCTTCCTCCAGGCCAGTTTATGCCTTCAAGCAGGTTTGTCCTTATCTTGTAACGTTACAATTTATCTGAAACTAAGCAGCCCACACATGTTCCACTCTATACAAGTTTTGGTCCATGAAGAGAAGGTTTACCGAGAATGGAGTGTCTGAACTCAAGTACTGTTCTTCTATACCTAAGTTGTTCTTCATCAGGTCGTCCTGACTAGAATCTCACTGACAACTTTTGGGATAAACTGCAATGCTATTTATGTCCCAGGTGTCAGAACTCATCTGATATTGTTGTCTGACATCACCAATGCTTCAGTGACTGAATGAGCACAAATCCCCAAAATATATGGAAACATCCTTGCCTATTGCAAAATGATGATAATTATGACAGCAAATGGGACTATGTGGAGTGGGATACTCCGAAAACATCCTACAGCAACAGATGCCCTTAAACCTTTGGTCATATAATGTATTTGTGTTTAAACAAATTATAGAAAATTATTTATTGACATAAGCTCATATATGTGAGGGCTAAGGAAGGAGTTGCCAAATCAGTAAACAGAATGCCGTTGCCTATGGGAGAAACAAGCAGATTGTCCTTAGCAAAATGAGATGGTTTGTTGAACAGCTGCAGGACCAACTAACCCCTGGAAAGCCAGCACAGGAAAAAAAACAAAAAAAAAAACAGGGTGAACAGCTCACCAGATCACACTATAAGCACAGATACACACCCATTCACACTCACACTTATACCTAGAGGCAATCACGAATATTCAGATAGATGTACAGTGCTACATCACCTTATGATAGTCCCGGCAAACGAAAAATCCAGGTTACGAAAACATTTTCCAAATTTTTTTGTCTCTGCATACAAAACAATTCTCCTTACAAAACACGCAAACATTAAAACGCGCCATTCAAACATTCAAACAATGCACGAGCTGCTTTCCCATTAACTATCTTCCAACATCCCACCCCGCTGGCCTCCCATTGTCCAGGAAGGATGATGCAGCTCACTCTCATTGGCTATTATGGAGCTGCATCTCCCATGATGCTTTTCATGTAAAGGACAGAGTTACTGTTGTTTCATGAGTGTGCGCATTGCTTTATTTTTTTGACTCAGGCTTTTAATCTTCCATAAACAATTGTAAGATTACAACTCTGCTAAGAAGACATGGTCAACACACACGCACACACACACACACACACACACACACACGTGCGTGAGTGAAAAGAAGAAGCGGGCTCGTGGCATGCGGTTGAGTGATATTGCAAAGGAATCTGGCCAAACCCAACTACCATTGGTACGATATTGAAGCAGAAGGAGGTCTTAAAAGGTATGCTTTTATAATTTTTAAAGGGTTTAGATACATGCGTTTTACATTTAAAATGCGGTTCAATTTACGAAAAATCCAGGCTAAGAAAAAGGCTCTGGAACGGATTAATTTCATAAGGTGAGGAGGTATCACTGTACGTGCACGTCTTTGGACTGTTGGAGCAAACTGGAGCACCCGGTAGAAACCCATACAAGCATGAGGAAAAGATTCAAACTGCACACAGGAACACCTCTGCTGGGCACAGGGCTCAAACCAAGAAGCTTTTTGTGGTGGGTGTTAACCTCTACGCCACTGTTCCATCCCAGAAGCATAGCCCCTGTAATTACTGTCATTTCTGGAAATCAAAATTGAGTCATCTGCAGCAAATTCATCTTGTTCAAATTTGATGCGATTGCTTGAAATTGGTGGCTGGTATTCAGTGTTAAGAGATTTATAAAATCAAACCCATTTTTTGAGTTATGAATGTTCAATTCCCAGCTGTGTTATCAACACCCATATTAAACTCTTAGCATACAGGTCCAAACCACAGTTCTTAGATACACTAAAAAGTCACAGCTTTCCTTTAATTGGCATCCAGTTCATCATCTAATTATCAAGATCATAATGGATCCAAACTAACATTGAAAGCAAAATGGCCCAGTTTCAGTGAAGCTCTGCTTAGTGAAACCTCAAATTCATGTTCTTGGCAAACACGAATTGAACCTGGTCTTTTCTTCTTTTCCTTTCGGCTGTTCCCTTCAGGGGTCGCCACAGCGAATCATCTGCCTCCATCTCACCCTATCCTTTGCATCTTCTTCTCTTACACCAACTACCTTCATGTCCTCCTTTTCCACAGCATCCTACTCCTAATATACTCACTATCCTTCTTCTGTACATGTCCAAACCATCTCAATCTAGCCTCTTTGACTTTGTATCCAAAACCTCGTACATGTGCTGTCCCTCTGATGCACTCATTCCTGATCCTATCCATCCTAGTTACTCCCAAAGAGAACCTCAACATTTTCATATCTGGGGAAATGAACATGGTCTGGTATCTTGATGTTGTAGTCCACCCATCAAGGCTCTGCATGTGGTGTGTATCCTAAGATGCCGTTCTAGTTATCAGGGTCATAAAGAGTAGTTCATGAAATTACTGTAGCACTATTGCTACCGAGTACTTTGTGTAACCACAAACTATAAAACAGGCAAGCTGAAGCTGTCATTAATCATGTCAGTGGCCAATGACTTCCGAAGAAACAAGTTGTTTAGGAAACTGCTGGATGAGCCCTATTGGTTTATTGATGGGAATTGGACATTAATCATTTCATAGACATCGGCATTTAGGAACTATCATAATGTTGAACATTAAATGTCTATGGTGCTGACTTGGCAGAACTGTTGTTTTGTTGTTTTGTGATTGTTAAGTGATAGCATGTTATTGATGTACTGCATTTTCTTTTCTTTCAGAAACAGGCTATCATTGAATCACTGACTACATTTTGATTGCCAGACTTGCTGGGATGTTGGCAATGTCTTCAATCAGCACCTCAAAAAAAAGATGGGCTGGTCTATGGGCATACATGCCGAGATGACAATAAGCTAATTAAATCAGCTATAAACTACCATATCATGTGTTATTTTACTTTTTTTTTGCTTTTCCACTAGGTTTTTTCACATGTGGCCTGTCACCTGCTTAGAAGGAAAATTTTGGTTTAATTATTCTTTAGTTTGCAAAGGCACTCAGTGCAACTAATTGGGTTATCAAAGCCTGGCCATGTCTCTCACTGTCTATGGTGTGAGGTTTATGTGAAAGAACCATTGCTGACTTTCGTCAAGAGTAGCTACCTAGCCGTCAGCGAGTTTCCATTCTGGAGAGCTGTCCAGGGTGTACTCTGCCCTAGCCCGGAGTCGACTGGCACAGCCTCTGCGCTACCCTAATTAGGAAGCTGTTACATAAAATGGATAAATGAGGATAGTTTGCAAAGGGACAAAATCATAAATGCTGCACCAAGGGTCTCAGAGTGGGGACATTTTTCACAGTGATGAGAATTACAACAGACTATTATCAAAGCTATTCTGTCTTTAAATAATGTGAACGTGAATTTAATTACAATTTCTTTGATAATATACATTTAAATAATGTTTTAATGTTTTAATAGCTGGATTATATATCCATACATTCATTATCTATAACATTTAACAATCAGGCTGATGGGGTTAGAAGTTGAGGTTAATTCCATCTGACTTATTATGAAAGCTGTGGTTTCCAGTCCACTGCAGTTCTAATACAGACAAAAGCAACCATTCACATTCACACATTCACAACTACAGGTCATTCTCAAAAAATTAGCATATTGTGATATAGTGCATTAATTTCTGTTATATACTGATAAACATTAGACTTTCATATATATTTTAGATTAATTACACACAACTGAAGTAGTTCAAGCCTTTTATTGTTTTAATATTGATAATTTTGGCAGAAAAGTAAAAAAAAAAAAAAAAAAATCACTATCTCAAAAAATTTGCATATTTCATCCGACCAATAAAAAAAGTGTTTTTAATGCAAAAAAGTCAACCTTCAAGTAATTATGTTCAGTTATGCACTCAATACTTGGTCGGGAATCCATTTGCAGAAATGACTGCTTCAATGCGGCGTGGCATGGAGGCAATCAGCCTGTGGCACTGCTGAGGTGTTACGGAGGCCCAGGATGCTTCGATAGCGGCCTTAAGCTCATCCACAGTGTTGGGTCTGGTGTCTCTCAACTTTCTCTTCACAATATCCCACAGATTCTCTATGGGCTTCAGGTCAAGAGAGTTGGCAGGCCAATTGAGCACAGTAATACCATGGTCAGTAAACCATTTAGCAGTGGTTTTGGCACTGTGAGCAGGTGCCAGGTCGTGCTGAAAAATGAAATCTTCAACTCCATAAAGCTTTTCAGCAGATGGAAGCATGAAGTGCTCCAAAATCTCCTGATAGCTCGCTGCATTGACCCTGCCCTTGATAAAACACAGTGGACCAACACCAGCAGCTGACAGGGCACCCCAGACCATCACTGACTGTGGGTACTTGACACTGGACTTCAGGCATTTTGACCTGTCCTTCTCCCCAGTCTTCCTCCAGACTCTGGCACCTTGATTTCCGAATGACATGCAAAATTTGCTTTCATCCCAAAAAAGTACTTTGGACCACTGAGCAACAGTCCAGTGCTGCTTCTCTGTAGATCAGGTCAGGTGCTTCTGCAGCTGTTTCTGGTTCAAAAGTTTTCTGGTTGTGCAGCGTTTTCTGCCACACTTTTTCCTTCCCACAGACGTGCCACTGAGGTGCCTTGATACAGCACTCTGGGAACAGCCTATTCGCTCAGAGATTTCTTTCTGTGTCTTACCCTCTTGATTGAGGGTGTCAATGATGGCCTTCTGGACAGCAGTCAGGTCGGCAGTCTTACCCATGATTGCGATTTTGAGTAATGAACCAGGCTGGGAGTTTTTAAAAGCCTCAGAAATCTTTTTCAGGTGTTTAGAGTTAATTGGTTGATTCAGATGATTAGGTTAATAGCTTGTTTAGAGTACCTGAACATGATATGCTAATTTTTTGAGATAGGAATTTTGAGTTTTCATGAGCTGTATGCCAAAATCATCAGTATTAAAACAATAAAAGACCTGAAATATTTCAGTTGGTGTGCAATGAATCTAAAATATATGAAAGTTTAATTTTTATCAGTACATTACAGAAAATAATTAACTTTAGCAGAATATGCTTATTTTTTTAGAAGGACCTGTATGTGAAGAAGTGGCCCAGAGCATTGTGCAAACTAAGTTTTGGACCCCTTGACCACCAGGGGCGCCCAAGTGCATTTTATTTTTTTGTTTGTTTGTTTTATTTTTTGATGATAAATAAAAAATATTGTGTCTTACCAAAGTTATAACATACAAAACACAACATTATTGTAATAAAGTGGAACTTGTGTATTGATCCCTACACTCTCAGCTCATAATGTTAGAACTCAGAACTTTTTTATTGTTTTTAATGTTTCATGCTGAAGTTGTGACGCCAGTAATATTCAGCTGGACCCAAAAGAGAAAACACAAAGACCATAAACTAAAGGAACTTTGGAGCTGGAACTGGTCGAGCATGGAGCCAGAGATATCACAGGAAGATGCTTGTCTTTATAGCCCGGTGTATTTGGGAGCCATCTTCCTGGAGTTGATCTGAAGGGGCAGGTCGCTGGAGGAGAGCCAAACCTACTGTGTAGGCTGGCGCTGAGGTCCAGTGACAATCAGTGAGCCACTGATTTCGGGCTGCTGACCTCTCCAGGGTGGCACGAGCTTTTGCAGAGTATGCCGGGTCTGGAAAGAAGTGTGCCTGGATGGATGGGACCACCCCTTCGATCTCCTGGCTGGGGAACAGGGGAGGCTGGAACTCTTTGATCACCATGAAGGGAGACATCCCTGTGGTGGTGCAGACCAGGGCATTATGTGAATACTCAATCCGTGGGAAGTGTGTGGACCAGGAGGCTGGGAGGCAACGCAGCGCAGGGAGGATTCATCCGCTCCGCTAGATTGGGGGTGGTGGCCGGAGGTCAGACTGCTAGAAACTCTCAGGGTGCTCAGGGTGTCACAGAAGGCCTTCCATACTCTGGACACAAACTGGGGGCCCCCAGTCCTAAATGACATTTGGGGGATTTCATGGAGGTGGAACACGTTTTGGACCAGCAGGCCAACACATGTTCTGCCTCCATGGAATCCCCCAAAAAGGCAGGATGGTCTTCGTGGAGGTGTCTTCCCCTGGGGAGAACTGCCTGGAGAGAGCGTCAGGTTTCATGTTCTGGGAGCTGGGGTGATAAGTCAGGGTAAAATTGACTCTTAGTCATGAATCCACGATAGAAGTTGGAAAACCCCAGGAACCTCTGAAGCTGTTTCCGTGTCTTCGGAGTTGGCCACTCTGAAACCGCCTTCACCTTCTCCGGATCTGATCTTATCCGTCCCTTCTCCATGATGTACCCAAGGAAGGAGACTGATAATATTAAACAAATAATCTGTTTTCTATGAGCCTCCTTAAAACCATTCTCACATGAGGGAGATGCTCGTCATGGTTCTTGGAAAAGATCAAGATGTTGTCCAGATAAACGAACATGAACCGGTTCAACATGTCCCCGAGTACGTCATTAACCAAGGCTTGGAAGACTGCTGGGGGGGTTGGTTAGACCAAATGGCATGACCAGATATTCGAAGTGACCCAGAGGCATGTTAAAACCCATCTTCCACACTTCCCCTTCCCGAATCCAGACTAAGTGGCAAGCATTTCTGAGGTTTAGTTTAGAGAAAATGGTGGCATCATGGAGAGGGGTGAAAGCCAAGTCAATGAGATGGAGGGGGTACTTATTCTTTACGGTGATACTATTCAGCCCCGTGTAATCAATGCAGGGTCTCAGGGTTCTTCTCCACAAAGAAAAACCCAGCGCCTACTGGGGAAGATGAGGGCCGGATTAGACCTTTCGGGTTTCGAGTCTGTGTACGGATAGGTCGTGGAGCTCAACCACCCCCCAGTAAATGAAATTGGCGTTGGCACCTGAGTCCATGAATAGGTTAACTGAGTGGGTCTGTTGTGCAGAATGCAGTATACCTTGAACCTGCAAGCACCTCCCAGGCATCTTAGAGGGTTCTCTCAACGCTGCTCCTCTACTGGCTGTCGGAGCGATCGTGCCTGAATACCCTGCTGGCGTGGAGATCAGCGGCTCTCGGCGCATGGTGAGCAGGGCTGGCAATGCTGCCGGTGCGGAGAGTGAAGGGTCAGTGGGCGGGGTCGTGGCGATGAGTTGGGTCGCGATGGCGTCCATTCTTCCGCAGAGCTGAGCCATGCTGGTGGTTAATCTCTTGCTGTCCACAATTTGGTGCAGAGTGGAGTCATGCTGTCCCAACAGGAGTCCCTGGTGTGACAATGCCTGCTGGAGTTGGGCGGTCTCCGCTGGGTCCATTTATGGCTAGAAGATCTTATGAGGCCAGGAACATTCAGCCGGACCCAAAAATGCAGGAGACAGAGTATGATGAAAACGGATGAGCTTTAATGTGCACAGGGAAGGCACTAGAGCATGGGGACATCATAGCCACTGTTAGAGATGAGGAGAAAACACGAAAACTATAAACTTCCTTGAACTTTGGAGCGGGAACTGGTCAAGCATGGAGCTGAGAACCAGGAGCCAGAGAGATCATGGGAAGATGCTCGTCTTTATAACCCGGTGATTTCTGAGTGGACTCAGGCCTTTGCTTAGCGTTCCGCCCGCGTGTGACAACCACGCCTCTCACCGGCACCTGCAGGGCATAAAGAGAGAGTTAGAGCCGACAAAATCAGTCTCTCACCCCACAGACCATAACAGAAGTATTTTGTTTTCCAAATTGAAAATGAACATTTTTCCATTCAAAATGTTATATTTGCTGCATTTATAGATATGTAGGATTCTCACTGTTTTCTATTTTCAATCAATTTATGTAGGTTTGACTTGTTTGGCTAAGACTTAGGACACTATACTGGCATAATGGTTAGCATGCCTGCCTAACAGCAAGAAGGTCCTGAGGGTGAGTCCCTGGTTCAGGCATTCCTGCATTGAATTTGCATGTTCTCCAAGAGCAGTAGGTTGCACGGGTATCCTCTGGGCACTCCAAGTTCCCCATAGTTCAAATGCACATTAGGTTAATTGGCTGGTCCAAATTGCCAAAGGTAATTTTTTTGGCTCTGTAATAGCCTAGTGAGATGTTCAAATTGTACTCTGCCTTCACCCAGTGTCTGCTCAGATAAGCTCCAACCTGCTTTTAATCCTAGTCGGATTAAGTGGCTTGATGAATGAATGAGAGCATGAGTGAGTGAGTGTAAGCATTTTATTATTTTTTTATGTTAAATTTTAGATTTACAATTCTGGCCTGTTTCCGTCTTCAAGTTCCAAAGATTGTTGTATTTCCATGGATCAGCTTCAATTGTTAGAACCCTTACCAGCCCCATCATAACCTTACAGAATGTGGCACACAAGCATAGTTTTGCCTATGGCCCATAAAACAGCTATAAAAAAACACCCTACACCACAGTTCATAGTTGCATTAGGTTAACACAATAAGTCAGGTCTTGGCAACCCATCAAGGAAGGAACCTCATAATCTGTGCAAATAATGACGTGAGGTATATTTGAAGATTTCCTAATTTTAAATGTAAACGATTCACATATAGAAAACAAACTGCAATACAGTAGTTCCAATTGTATGCGACTAGTAATCCACCCACATCTTCTTCTTTTCCTTTTGGCTTTTTCCCTTTTTCAGGGGTCGCCACAGTGAATCAGCTAATTCACATGTTTGATTTGGTATAGGATTTTATGTCGGATGCCCTTCCTGACAAAACCCTTTCGCAAGGGGCAGAAACATGCTGACGACTTTGCAGCTACTCTTTACGAAAGTCAGCAATGGTTCTTTTACATGAACCTCACACCATAGACAGTGAAAGACATGGCCGGCCTTTGATAACCCAGTTAGCTGCACTGGGGGGGCAGTGACAACCTTGTAGGGAGTGGGACTCAAACCCCCAACCTTAGGATCAGCAATCCAGTCCACTTTGCCACCAGGCCACCACTGTCCACACCCACCCACAACATCACCATCAGTAATTAAAGCTTTGTGCAGTCGTAATTTGCAGAGTTTTTTGCTATGGGTCTCCCATGGACCATTTAATGACCACCAACCATAAGAGTTTCACAGATCAGGAAAACCCTCAATCATGATGTAAGTACTATGCTCAAAACTAATCAACTTAAAAGGAACACCGCCTGTGTGTGTGTGTGTGTGTGTGTGTGTGTGTGTGTGTGTATATGTCGTAGCAACAGTGCAAAGTGCTGTTATATGGGGGTGGAGTGAGAAGGAGCAAGAAAGTGTGATATAGACTGAGTGTGAGTTTGTGTGTGTGTGTGTGTGTGTGTGTGTCTATGTGTGTGTGTATGTGAGAGAGAGACAGAGAGAGAGAGAGAGAGAGAGAGAGAGAATGAAAGGGAGAAGGGGAGGAGAGTTATGTTTCTAATAATAAACCAGAGAGAGCACACAGTGATTGAGGTACAGAACATTGAGAGAGGGTCAGTTAATGCAAGCGAAAAGAGAGAACAACGGAAAAGCGGGAGGGGTGGTGGGGGGTTGCAAAAAGAACATTAAAAAAAAAAGATTTTTCAGAGTTTGACGTAGGAAAAATATGCGGCTCTAATTCAGTAAATGTGTGCTGTAAGCAGATAAACTCAAAGGGTGCCAAAATTATCACACATTTTGATGGTCAATGAATTGCATCAATTAATTTATTTCATTAGACAAGAACGTTTAAATTGCTTTATTATTAATAGTTCATATACTGGGTTATGTAGGATATTATTATTAGCTATTTTTATATCAATAGTCATTTTTCGGTAGTCCAGCAGTCCTATGATGCCATTATATTACATTAGCGCCTCAGCATGTATTTTATCTGCAGTTGTATCTGATGGATAGAATTTCAATCAGCACAGACTTTATTTAAGAAAAGGGACTGTGTACGGTATCTTTGGTGCATATTCTCAATCCTCTGAATAAATGGTGACCCATTAAGGGGGAAACCTACATGCTACGATGGAGCAGCAAACCATATCACTCAGGATTGCAGCACTGGTGAAGCTGCAGCACTGCTTCCTGAAATCTTCCCTCTAGAGGCAAAAGGTGGGTATAGCACACAATTCAGTACAGAATACTGTAAGTCAAGACATTAAGTCTTTTCCCCCAGATATACTGTACAGCTTATTTAAAAAGTACTAATCACCATTAGCATCTCCACATTTCACACTGTTGAGGACATCAGGATCTTGCTGGGTGACCAACAGATGGCTGTTTTTTCTTTTTTTCCTAATACACTCACTCATTTGCCGAATTGCTTTATGAGGGTTGTAGGGAGGCTGTAACTTATCTCAGCCAGCATTGAGTGAAGAGTGAGGTACACCCTGAACAGCTCGCCAGCCCATCACAGGGCAAACACACATAACCATTCACACTCATGCCTTCGGGCAATTTCTAACAACTAATTAGCCAAATGTACTGTTCTAGCAAATTGAGGCAGTTGGGGTCTAGTGGTCTAGGGCACTGGATCACTGATCCTAAGGTTGGGGGTTCGAGTCCCACTCTCCACAGGGTTGTCACTGTCTCCGCCCCCACAGTGCAGCTAACTGGGTTATCAAAGGCGGGCCATGTCTCTCACTGTCTATGTTGAGAGGTTCATGTAAAAGAACCATTGCTGACTTTCATAAAGTGTAGTTTGTGCAAAGCCGTCAGCGTGTTTCTGCCCCTTGCTAAAGGGTTGTGTTAGGAAGGGCATTCGATGTGAAAGCCTATGCCAAATCAAACATGCGAATCAGATGATTCGCTGTGGCGACCCTTGAAAAAGGGAAAAAACCGAAAGGAAATCTCTTTCTCATCATCACTGTTCTAGCAAATTCAGCTGCATTATGACATAGCAGAAAACACCTCCATACCCTGTATGGTTATGTATCATTACTGCAACTTCATTTATTAGATATTTGCACACATTTCTACAAAAAAACAAAAAAACAAACAAAAAAAAAAAAACGGGGTTGAGATTTGTAAAATATAATAATTATTTTCCTTTCCTATACCATATACAGGTCAGGTTTTGCCCTGCTACTGGTAACATGTAAGCCAGTACAACCCGTTGCATGGTTGAATGGTCAGCGACTAAACCGGCCCCCCCACCAGGTTCCAAATTTGGTGAGTAGGCTGGCGAGCAACCCAGTAGGAATAAAAACAAGACCTGTCAAAGAGCGGGTGAACTCTTTCGAGTCAACGGCCAGCTAGCTAGAGAAGGTGTCTCAATACAAACACCCTGCAAAAAGAACTTTGGGCCGCTACGTTGCATTTTTTGCCCTTCGTATACAGCCATGACAAGACTGTTATGGCTGCCACCTACGCCAGAATTCTGGTACTGCACCCAGATTGATTGACTGATACCAGAACTCTCGGATGTGTACAAACTTTGTGAATATTAGATCCTGTTAACCTCAGAAGAAGCAGGTTAGTTGTAAACTGGTCACATAGAGAATTTTATTTTACTGTGTGAATTGTATCGAGGTGTTTAGGTGAGGTAAGGTACGTTTGTTGTGCTTTTTACGGTGCGCGGACATTTGCTCACAGGACAATTGCTGACAACCTTGATAAAAAAAAAACAGACATTTACTCACATCTTTTTTTCTTTGTTCTAATAAAGGCATAATACAAAAAGATCACATAAAAATTCTTTATTATTATAAATACATAATGATAAATTAACTCATTATACATTAGGATTAGGGTTAGGTTAGAGTTTAGGGTTAGGGTTTAGGGTTAGGATTAGGGTTAGGGTTAGGGTTTAGGGTTTGGGTTTAGGGTTAGGGTTTAGGGTTTGGATTAGGGTTATACTTAGGGTTAAAATTGAACAAAATTTTTTATGTTGTTAGAAAATGTCAGTTTTTTCAATTAAGGTTGTGAGCATTTGTCCTGTGAGCAAATGTCCTGGAACCGATTTTTACACCTGAGCCTACTGGCTCTTCAGGCCTGCGGTTATCTCCTGGTTTCTGTAACTTGAAGTGACTCGGAGTTCAACTCCTCCTGGATGGCTTGCTTGTACCTCAGAGGTTACATTCCCGGTATTTTTCCTGGCACCCATTTGCACTTCTGGATGTTCACATGCACACTTGTGATTCAGACCTTATCCAGGGGTCTTAACATGTTAGGAATACAGTGGGGATTCAAACTAACAACCTCTTGATCATGATTCCAGCACCTAAACCACAATGTGAAAAGCTCCTCCAGAAATCACAAAACACCACTTTAACATTTGGATGAAAACATTTTCCAGATCCAGAAATTTTTACATCAAATGGATCAAAATTCAAAATTTTAGTCTCCTCAATTTAGATACCTCGAATTTGTCAGTATGATCTACTTCTGATTAAATAATATTCCAAAAGTTTAAATCATGGGCAGTGGTGGCCTGGTGGTAAAAAGTGCTGGATTTCTGATCCTAAGTTTGGGGGCTGAAGTGCCACTCTCCACAAGGTTGTCCCTGTCCCCCCAGTGCACTACCTGGGTTATGAAAGGCTGGCCATGTCTCTCACTCTCTCTGCTGAGAAGTTCATGTAAAAGAACCATTGCTGACTTTCGACAAAAGTAGCTGTAAAGCCATCAGCGTGGTTCCACCCTGCGATGGCCTGGTGAGCTGTGTACTCTGCCGTCACCTGGAGTTGGCTGAGATGGGTGCCAGCCTCCCCGCGATCCTAATTAGGATTAAGCGGTTCTAGAAGATGAATGAGTTTAAATCATCAGGGCAGTACTGGCCCGGTGGTAAGGTGCTAGATCAGTGATCCCAAGTTTGGGGGTTCAAGCGCCACTGTCAACAGTTGTCACTGTCTCCCCGATTCATTTATCTGGGTTATCAAAGGCCGACCATGTCTCTCACTGTCTGTGGTGAGAGGCTGTAAAACAACCATTGCTGACTGTTGTCAAGAGTAACTGCATAGCCTTCAGCGTTTTTTTTTTTTTTTTTCTCCTGCCCTGCGATGGCCTGGCAAACTGTCCTGGGTGTACTCTACCCTCGCCAAGATATAGCTCAGATGGGCTCCAGCCTACCTACCCGTGACCATAATTAAGATTAAACTGTTCATAAAATGACAGCGTGAGAGTTGATGTGGCCCTCAAGGTCCGATGTTACTGCAGTTTTCTATTAAGTCAGTCAATCTGATTATTTTTTTCTAGCCTCTCTCAGGAACACAGTATTTCTCCTACAGAACAGGCTTTGGTGCCATACTGTGCAAACTCTGTCACTGTTCTGCATGAAAATCCAGGATCATCAGTTTCTGAAAGACTCACATCAGACATCTGGCAACAACAACAGTATCACAGTCAAAGTCACTGAGATCACATTTCTTCCCTGTTCTGTCTGATTTGAATATAATATGCAATAATAAATTACATAATGCAGTACAGTGGTTCGCACATCTGCCTCACAGCATGAAGGTGCTGGGTTCAAGCCCCAGGCTCAGCGAGAATGTTCCTATGTGGATTTTATGTGTTTTTCTCCAGGCAACTTTGGTTTCCTCCTACAGTCCAAAGACATGCGCATTAGGCCAGCTGGGTGTTCCAGATTGACCTCAGGTGTGAGTGTGAATGGTTGTCAGGGTGTTGCCCTTCAAATGCCAGTTGAGCTGATCAGGGTGTTCCAGCCTCCCAAAAACACTGAAAAAAAACATTATCAGTAGATTTTAAAGACAAAAAATGTAAATGACAACAATAAAAAAAGTGTCAAGAAGATTTAAATCTTAAAAAAAAAAAAGAAAACGAAAACACGGAATCACCATAAACAGGTTCGTCTTCTTCTTCTTTTCCTTTCGGCTGTTCCCTTCAGGGGTCACCACAGCAAACCATCCGCCTCCATCTCACCCTGTCCTCTGCATCTTCTTCTCTTACTCCAATGACATTCATGTCCTCCTTCACCACATCCAGAAATCTCTTCTTTGGTCTCCCTCTAGGTCTTCTGCCTGGTAGTTCCAACCTCAGCATCCTACTGCCAATATACTCACTATCCCTCCTCTGTACATGTCCAAACCATCTCAATCTAGCCTCTCTGACTTTGTCTCCAAAACATCTTACATGTGCTGTCCCTCTGATGTACTCATTCCTGATCCTATCCATCCTCGTTACTCCCAGAGAGAACCTCAACATTTTCATCTCTGCTACCTCCAGCTCTGCCTCCTGCCTTTTCCTCAGCGCCACTGTTGCTAAGCCATACAACATTGCTGGCCTCACCACCGTCTTGTACACTTTTCCTTTCATTCTTGCTGACACTCTCCTATCACACATCACACCGGACACTTTTCTCCAACCATTCCAGCCTGCCTGCACACGCTTCTTCACCTCTTTTCCACACTCTCGATTGCTCTCGACTGTTGATTCTAAGTACTTAAAATCCTCCACCTTCCTTATCTGGTGTGCTGTCGGTGTGACAGAAGAGTTCAAGGTGGAGGTAGGACTGCATCAAGGGTCAGCGCTGAGCCCCTTCTTGTTTGCTATGGTGATGGACAGGCTGACAGACGAGGTTAGACAAGATTCCCCATGGACTATGATGTTTGCAGATGACATTGTGATCTGCAGTGAGAGCAGAGAACAAGTGCAGGAAAATGTACAGAGGTGGAGGTATGCCCTGGAAAGGAGGGTAATGAAGGTTAGTCTCAGTAAAACAGAATACATGTGTATGAATGACAAGGACCCAACAGGAACGGTGAGGTTACAGGGAGCAGAGATCAGGAAATCAGAGGATTTTAAGTACTTAGGCTCAACAATCCAGAGTGTGGAAAAGAGGTGAAACATGTGCAGGCTGGTTGGAATGGTTGGGGAAAAGTATCCGGTGTGATGTGTGATAGGAAGGTATCGGCAAGAATGAAAGGAAAAGTGTACAAGACGGTGATGAGGCCAGCGATGTTGTATGGTTTAGAAACAGTGGCCCTGGGGAAAAGACAGGACGCAGAGCTGCAGGTAGCAGAGATGAAAATGTTGAGGTTCTCTTTGGGAGTAACGAGGATGAATAGGATCAGGAATGAGTACGTCAGTGGGACAGCACATGCAAGACGTTTTGGAGACAAAGACGGAGAGGCTAGATTGAGATGGTTTGGACATGTACAGAGGAGGGATATTGAGTGTATTGATAGTAGGATGCTGAGGTTGGAAGTACCAGGCAGAAGGCCCAGAGGAAGACCAAAGAAACGAGTCATGGAGATGGTGAAGGAGGACATGAAGGCATTTGGTGTAAGAGAAGATGCAGAGGATAGGGTAAGATGGAGGCAGATGATTTGCTGTGGCGACCCCTGAAGGGAACAGCCGAAAGGAAAAGAAGAAGACCGGTATATGTATATTTCATCAACCGAGAATAAACAAGATGTATCTGCCATATAAATTACATGTTTTCATCACTGAGGTTTGGTTTCTTGTTTATTTAATCATATTATTCTGCTAATCTGATCATGTCACCACCCACAGTTACGCCACACAAATCCAGACTCTGCAACTCATGTATATTTTTACTCCACCCACAAAAAGGCAGGACAGTTTTTTTCAGTGTGTATATGCTTGCCTCTCGGAGAATAGTGAACAAACAGGTTTGAATCCTGTGTCCTAGAACAACTAAAAGACACTAAAAGACAAGTAAAGAATTCAAAAAGTGCAAGACAGCGAATCATGACTCAGAGTAAGTAATTCAGAATTATTTGTTATTTGAGTTTATTTTACATATCAAGGTTAAATTCATGTGTTGGATAGAGGGAATGAAGCAGGTTGTGATTTTATAGTGCCAGAGAAATGAATAATTTAATTAAACAGCTTCGTAAACACGGATGTATCAGTTGATCTGGCCAGCTCCTCGGTGTCCAAATGTCATGGAGATGGAAGTAGTTTCTAAATTCCTGACCCTAATACAGTATAAGTTTAACATGGCCAGTTTATTCAATAAACAAGGAAGTTGGAAAATAACTTGATTGGTCAGTTCAGGTGGAGTTTTGGAAGTTGGGAGTTGTTAGGCGAAGCTTTATTTTACAGCAAAGCACTTCATTAAGATTAACATTAACAGTAATGCACCTTATAGTTACTAATCTTATATTGAATATCTCCAGTATGTTACACAGAGCTGCTTTGAAAATGAATCTATTATTATTATTATTATTATTATTATTATTATTATTATTATTATTATTATTATGATTAATATTACAGTTTTATGTTATATCTATTAATTGTATAAAATATTACTCAAATCATAAAGGCAAACATAAAAGCAACTTATTTTAATTTAAATACTGGTATGTATGCCTTGTACTGTTGTGTTCAAAAAATGTCATAGGAACGTAGAGAATACAGGATGTAATCACACACATATATATATATAGTGCATCACAGTCAGGTAGAAGGAAAAGATAGACATGTTTTAAAGCTTCAACATTGCATTTGTTAGCTTAGATCACTATCGTACAGTTTTTCCATGTAGGCCGCAGCCCTTGTTTTGTGTGTCTTATATTTTATTTAAAAGTATTATTTAAATTAGAACTTTCTTTTCTTCTTTTTCCTTTTTCACTTTTTTTTTTTTTTTTGAGGGGTCGCCACAGCCAATCATCTGATCCGCATGTTTGATTCGGCATTGTTTTTGTTTTTACGTCGGATGCCCTTCCTGACACAACCCTTTAGCGAGAGGCAGAAACACTCTGACGGCTATGCAGCTCCTCTTGTCGAAAGTCAGCAATGTTTTTTTTTTTTACATGAACCTCTTACCATGGACAGTGAGAGACATGGCCGGCCTTTGATAACCCAGTTAGCTGCACTGGGGGGACTGAAACAACCCTGTGGAGAATGGGACTCGAACCCCCAACCTTAGGATCTGCGATCCAACACCCTTTACCACCAGGCCATCACCGCCCCAATTATTTAAATTAGAACTTTCTTTTTTTTTCTTCCTTTCGGCTTTTTCCCGTTCTCGGGAGTCGCCACAGCGAATCATCTGATTCGCACATTTGATTTGGCATAGTTTTTACGTCGGATGCCCTTCCTGTCACAACCCTTTAGCAAGGGACAGAAACACGCCGACGGCTTTGCAGCCTACTATTTACAAAACTCAGCAATGGTTCTTTTACATGAACCTCTCACCATAGACAGTGACAGACATGGCCCACCTTTGATAATCCAGTTAATTAAAATATTTAAGCAAACTAAACATTCATTTTCTGAACCACTTAATTAAAACCACTCCAATTAGTGTCACATGGAGGCTTTTGCCCATCTCAGCCGTCTGTGGGCAAGGGCAGAGTACACCCTGGATGGCTCGCCAGGCCATTGCAGGGCAGAAACATGCTGACGGCTATGCAGCTACTCTTGACGAAAGTCAGCAATGGTTCTTTTACATGAACCTCACACCATGGACAGTGAGAGACACGGTTGGCCTTTGATAACCCAGTTGGCTGCATGGGGGAGGGGGGGGGAGGCTGGGCTGTGAAAACCTGTTGAGAGTGGGGCTTGAACCCCCATCCTTGGGATCAATAATCCAGCACCTTTACCACCAGGGGGCAAACGAAACAAATTCGGCTTTAGTCTGTTGTGCTATGGCATGCAGCTATCCAACAACTTGATGAAAGCTCAATCTTCACTTTCGCTGTTTTTACACGAGCACTTGCACACAGAACAACCTGGCCCACCACAAGTGCCTATAAATAATCAATTTGTTCCAGAACACCGTCACACAGGTGGGTGCGACTTGCTCCACTTTTCAAGGTGGTGCAGGTTGTTCCAGAACATATTTTTGCATGCACAATTGTAAAACCGGGTTATAAGATTGTTTAATGGCAGATTGGTGGTTTATCTCCAGGAACTTGCATTGCATCCTATATTTCAGTCCTATTGAAATTTTTTTTTGTTTATTTTAAATTTATCATTGATATTAGCTTTGTTTACGTTTTGAATCTTTCATCATTCATCCATTAATTTTCTGAACTGCTTAATCCTAAGTAGGGTCACGGGGAGGCTGGCACCCATCCATTTTGAATCACTGTGTGTGTATTATGTGTTTATTTTGGGTGTTCGCAATCATGTAAGGTGCCGTGCATCAAGTTTCCTTAGTAAAAGTAAAATTACGTGAAATACAGCAAAGTGATTGTAATTGAAAAATGAGAAAGCATTCCATCCATCCTTGTTTCTGATCAGTGATTTCCTGATGCGTACTCGTGTATTGTTCCTTTACCTTGTTCACAAGGTCACCACGTAGTACACAGCTTTTTGCATAACTTGCTCCAGGCTCCCATGTAACAGCGGCTTTAGTGAGGAAATTATGTGAACATTCCCAGACTACCTTATACATTTTAGAATATATCGATATACTTTGGAAACTGAGAATAAAAGGTATTTCTTTCTATCTCAGGTCCGGCGTCTCTCGCCCGCATGCTGTCAGAAGAGCAGTTCTCATGCTCCATTTGTCTCGAGGTTTTTGTTGAGCCTGTCTCAACACCATGTGGGCATAGCTTCTGCAAAGCCTGTCTACAGGGTTTCTGGAATCACAGCAATAAGATCCTGTGCCCCATGTGCAAAAAGACTTTCTCCAAAAAGCCAGAGTTATGTGTAAACCATGTTCTCGCAGAGATTGCAGAGCAATTCCAGGGCCTTTCTGTTGCTCAGGTAGGAGGGGCTGAAGGTGCGGTCTCACCAAGACCAGAAAGAAAAGACGAGAATGGTGAGTTCGCCAAACCTGGCGACGTGCCCTGCGACGCTTGCATTGGGAGAAAGATGAAGGCCATGAGGTCTTGCTTAAGTTGCCCAGGATCCTTCTGCGAAGCCCACCTTCGTCATCATAAGAAAGTAAAGACTATGAGCAAGCACAAGCTGGTGGAACCAATCCACCATGTCCAAGAAAAGGTGTGCAAAAAGCATGAGCGTCTCTTGGATGCATACTGTCGCAAGGAGCATGTGTGTGTGTGCCAAGAATGCGCTGACGTTACCCATAGAACGCACAACATAATCTCAGTGGATCACGAATATAAGAAGTTATCGGTGAGTTGCTGGAATTGATTCTGACACTGGATTAAGCTTTCAAATCTGTCTGCAATGTATTTTAGGTTTTATTCTGTTATTCTTTGAAATTTGAAGAGTAGTGTACATTTTCCACAACGAATTCATACAAGCAAGCTTATTATTATTTCATTTTAATTTTTTATAAATATAATCATAACCACATCTTCTGCAGAGTCAGGTGGGGACGAAACGATCTGAGGTGAAACATCTCATTAAAGAGAGAGTCAAGAAGCTGGAAGAGATCAAGCAGTCCATTGCAGTCATCAAAGTAAGTCCCAAACAATAGCATTCAATAAACAAAACCAAACCAAGGAAGTAGCTTGAAATGTTTTACAATTCTATACCTTCCCATGGGGCCTTGCAGTGACACAGCAGTTAACACATCCGACTCACAGCAAGAAGGTCCCGTATTTGAAACAAGAGCTTCTGTATGGAGTTTTCCTGTCCCCTTCATGCTTGCGTGGGTTTCCTCAGGATACAGTCGGCCCTCTACTTACGAAATTAATCCGTTCCAGAGCCTTTTTCTTAACCTGGAGCTTTCATAAGTAGAGGTGCATTTTACAAGTAAAACGTGTGATTCGTTCCAAGGCTTCCAAGACAACCCCATAAACCCTTTAAAAATTATAAAAGTACACCAATTTTGTATGAAATATATGTTAAAAGCAAAAGAAAATAATTTATTTAACCATTTAAACATTTTATTAACATATTAAACCATTTTATTAATACATTTATTAATTAAACCGTTTTATTAACATATTTATTAATTAAAACATTATTAAACATTTTTTATTAATGCACATACACACACACACACACACACACAACACTGTCTCTCTCTATCTATCTCTGTCTCTCGCTCTCTCTGTCTCACTCACTCTCTCTCTCTCTCTCTCTCTCTCTCTCTCTCTCTCACACACACACACACACACACACACACACACACACACACACACACAAAACACTGTCTCTCTCTATCTATCTCTATCTCTCGCTCTCTCTGTCTCACTCTCTCTCTCTCTCTCTCTCACACACACACACACACACACACACACACACACACACACACACACACACACACACACGCACACACACACACACACACACACACACACACAAAACACTGTCTCTCTCTATCTATCTCTATCTCTCGCTCTCTCTGTCTCACTCTCTCTCACTCTCTCTCTCTCTCTCTCTCTCTCTCACACACACACACACACACACACACACACACACACACACACACACACACACACAACTCCTTTCTTCCTTGTGAGCTTGGGCTTGCTTGCTTGCCCCTTGCTCCTTGCAAGATCGGGGAGCATTCTGTGCACGGAACATTTGTGGCGCCGCCCACTTCCGTGCACAAAAATGCTTCATGGCCGAATGCGGAGCTTTTGAGATGGGGCGCGGCTCATCCGGACCTCATCAAATAAGCTGCAATAAGTACTGTGCTTTCAAAACTCTCAAAACTCACGAAACTCATGAACCAACAGTACATCTCTCCTTTACGCGTGTCACAAACAAGCTTATGGGTGCAGTACTATGGAGATTCAGCTCCCTCCTGGCCAATGGGAGGCCAGTGGGGTGGGATGTTGGGAGACAGCCAATGAGAGAGTAACTCGCACATTGTTTGAATTTTTGAATGGCGCGTTTGAATGGCGAGTTTGGCGCTTTTCGTAAGAAGAGGTTGTTTCGTATACAGAGGGAGAAAATTTAGGAAAATGTTTTTCGTAACCTGGATTTTTTGTATTCAGAGGTTTTCGTAAGTAGAGGGCCGACTGTACTCTGCTTTCCTTCCACAGTCCAACGCACAGGCACACAATTGACTGTTTCAATTGAAGTGAGTGTGACTGTAAATGGTTGTGTGTTGCCCAGCAATAGATTGGCAAGCTATTCAGGGTGGACTCCATCTTTTTCAGAATCGGCAAAGATAGATTCCAGACTCCCCACAGTCCTAGTAGGATTAAGCAGTGAAGAAAAATGAGTAATTAAATCAATGAATAAATGACTTAGGGGTTTATATTTATCCCTGTATTTACAACCAGCCACGTGTCCTTAGATGATGACATGAATCTACTGCGTGAGAAGATTATCTCATCAAATGACTTTTTCTTCCCTGTTGGCAATGGCATAAAATTGGGCATCAAACAGTGAAAGAGTGGTTCAGGGAAGAGCTGTCCAGGGTGTACCCCACCCTCGCCCAGAGTCAGCTGAGATGGGCGCCGACCATAATTAGAATTAAGCTGTTTAGGAAATGAATGAATGAATGAATGAATGAACGAATGAATGGTTCAGGGAGCACGAGGAATCATTTTTACTCAAGAACCGGCATCAGCGTGCCCTGACCTTAACCCTACTGAAAGTCTTTGGAATGCGCAGGGGAAGACTTTATGGAGTGGTTCAGTTTTCCCATTGTCAGTTCTAGATGGTGAAAAATTAACCCAACTCTGAATGGAATATCAGCAAATGCAATTACACTCGCTAAACAGGGCGAAGAGCAATACAAAAGACTTTTAGCTGGGCAGCAGACAAAAGCATACTTTATATAAGACAAATATTGTTGAAGGTTAATAATTCTAAAAAAGAAAAAAAAACCCCAAAAGGCTATATTGTACTTTTATTACTTTTTGTGCCCTGCATTTGGTGCACAAGCTGCTCGAGCTTGAAAACACATACGGGGCGAGATCTTTCGATTCATTTCTGAACTGCTTCATCCTTATTAGAGTCACAGGAAGGCTGACGCCCATCTCACCCAACTCTGGCCAAGGGCAGAGTACACTCTGGACAGCTCAACAGGCCAACTCATGGCAGGAAATAGGCCGATGTGTCATGCAGTGCAGTACGCTGTGCAGCTACTCTTGACGAAAGTCAGCAATAGTTCTTTTACAGCCTCTTACCACAGACAGTGAGAGACATCAAGACATCGCCAGCCTTCGATAGCCCAGTTAGCTGCACTGGGGAAGGGCAGCAGTGACAACCCGTTGATGATGAGGCTTGTACCCCCAACCTTGGGATCAGTATTCCAGCACCTTACCGCCATGCCACTACTGCCCTGGGTTTGAGTTTCGTAAGGTACAAACCGAATTTGATCCCTTCAGTTCTTCCCGTCACTAATGTCCACTCAGCCCACTTTAGTCCACCATTACATCCTGTCATTATAACTGTTCAGCTCTCATTAAAAATGAATGACTCCTGCTGGCTAGTATGGGGGAAGAGTGAGAGAAGGACAACTTTATTAAGCCGGAGCTAAACTACCGGCCATAAAAAAAAAAAATTAAAGACACTTGGGAGATCAATTTTCTTAGCAATATTATAAATCAAAATTCTATCAAAAGTTGTTTTTATATGTATAACTTTAACTGGGGTGTAATTTAGAAGTGCTATTGCTCATCATACCTGTATAGTTCATTTCTTCTAAGGGTAGAGCTGAATTCTCAAAATGTACAGTACATCTAAAACAATAACAGGTCTCTTCTACGAAAAGAAAATGAGAATTAAATTGTAAAATATTTCAATCTTTTCAACTATACAGTCCACAAGTGCATATCTGAATAAATGATAGAGATTTAATGTAAAAACTGCATTTCGACGTGACTGTAATAAAGGTTTGCGTAAACACGCGGTTTTCATTACCTGACTCACCCAACAAGTAAAACCACTGCAAACATTTACATTCCACGCCCAACCTTGGGCGTCTAGGGGAAGTTAGAAACATCAGAATTCACACTAGAAATATACATGACACTAAATACATTACAGAAAGTCAGACTTTCTAACCAAACCTGTTTCAGTTCATGCCTAACAACAGCAGTATTTTCGAGCAGGTATTTACTTTTTCCTTTTAGATAAAGCAAGTTTCGTTCACTGTGCAAATGATGCACTGAGCTTATTATGAAAGGTGGAATTGCGACCAAATCACATGTATTGAATAAAGCTATGCTTTCTCACTGTAAAATACAAAGACAATGTAATTAAACATGGGTGGGGGGGTTTCAGTTCTGCATTCTCTGTGCTGCTAGTAATGCAAACTGGAAATTATAGAGCCGTCATTTTATACCTGAAAACAAAAATGCTCTCGATTTGAATATGTACATAGCCTCGGGAAAGATGACACACTTATTGTTTGTAGTTAAACCAGTTGGACCAGGTACTGCCAAATTCATGAATAAGGTGCTGTTGGTCAGCTTGTACACATGAATGTGCGCACTTGTTTATATTGGAAAGTTCTGTAGTCTGTAGTGCTAGAACACAGTACACCTTTACATCAGTTGAAGTCACATCATGATGGTTGATGTATGATTTTATAAAGCTCAAAATTTCAGTAAACCTAATTCCACTTCAGTAGGCAGTACATTGATGGGGAAGTCCAACAAAATTCAACCAACCAGACAAAGCATGTTCCCTGTTTCAGCCAAACGTAAATGATGAGGATAAAATATACTAGCTCTCGTGATATAGTACAAACTGTCTGTCTTCCTTTCGGATTTTTCCCTTTTTTTTTTTTTTTTACTCGGGCGTCGCCACAGTGTATCATCTGATTCGCACGTATGATTTGGCAGAGGTTTTTACGTCGGATGCCCTTCCTATCACAACCCTTTTTAGCAAGGGACAGAAACACGCTGACGGCTTTGCAGCTACTCTTTACAAAAGTCAGCAATGGTTCTTTTACATGCCTCTCACCATAGACAGTGACAGACATGGCCGGCCTTTGATAACCCAGTTAGCCGCACTGGGGGGACAGTGACAACCTTGTGGAGAGTGGGACTCGAACCCCCAAGTAATTGTTAGCACGAAGTAGCAAGGGATCATTGTGTTTTTATATATATATATATATACAGAGGTAGAAATTTGGTTTGAAGAGGATAAGTACTATTGCTTCACAGAAATTCTTTTCCATATGAACAAATTCATATATTCATTATTTAGTATTAATTTATATTAATTTGTTTCCCATTTTCTGTGTCACCGCCTTAATTAGTTCACTATAGTTTGTACCATATCACGAGGGGCAGTGGTGGTCTAGTGGTATAGGGCGCTGGATCGCTGATCCTAAGGTTGGGGGTTCGAGTCCCACTCTCCACAAGGTTGTCACTGTCCCCCCAGTGCAGCTAACTGGGTTATCAAAGGCCGGCCATGTCTCTCACTGCCTGTGGTGTGAGGCATGTAAAAGAATCATTGCTGACTTTCAACAAGAGTAGCTGCATAGCCGTCAGCGTGTGTGTTTCCGCCCTGCGATGGCCTGGCAAGCTGTCCGTGGTGTATTCTGCCCTCGACCAGAGTCGGCTGGGATGGACGCCAGCCTCCCCGCGACCCTAATTAGGATTAAGCAGTTACAGAAAATGATGAATGAAAATCCGTTTGGCTTTTTACACCCTGAACCTAATAGCTCATCAGAGCCAGTGCTTATACCGGGTTTCTGTCGCGTGACGTGACCAGGAGTTCATCTCCTCCTGGATGGGACGTTAATCAATGGCAGGTGACCTTCCCAGTATTTTTTTACTAGTTCCCTTTAATAATACTGCGGTGGACAGGGGCACCCTTGTGGTTGGGGGTCTAACTGGGATTCATACTTACAACCTCCTGATTATGAGCCCAGAACGCTGCTAACCACTATGCCACTGACAAACAAAGAAATGTGTGCTGACTTTTTTGTTTTTGTTTAGCCGCACACTGTGATTAGCTTTCCAGTCGAGCGTACTAGCTCATTAGTAAACATCTTGGGGTAAGTAAGAGCACAGAACACTTAATCTCAGACTTTTCTCCTTTCTGTGAATCTCTGTTGCACTGTCAAGTTATTGCACATGAGCAAAGTCATCCCTTCTGTCACACTGTCTTATTACTGTTTTGTAAACAGACAGAAAACCAAAACAGGAGGATGACGTTACCAGGAAACTTGTGTATTCAGCCAAAATTAAGTGATGTTGGAAAATAAAACACAGATGAATTTATGCAAAGTTGTTCTAGCTAACAAGGTCCATGAATTCATGTTGCAGTCAAGCAGTCAGCGAGAGATCGAGGAAAGCTGGGCTGTGTATGCTGAATTGCAGAGGCTGCTGGAGCAGAGTCAGGCCCAGCTGGTGGAACAAATCACATTCCGTCAAAAGCTGGCCGAGGAGAAGGCACGAGATTTGGTCGGACGTTTGGAACATGAGCTAAACCTTCTGAAAAATAGGAGCAGCGAACTGGATGTCCTTGCACACACGCAGGACAAAGTTCTCTTCCTCCAGGTATGTGTGCATATACGATCTCTGTCGAATACTTCAATCTGATTGGTTAGAAAGCTTTCATTCATTTTCTATATAGCAGTTTTGATAGTAGTACTGACTGAAATTCAAACTGTAATTTAAAGGCGTATATTAATATGGGGCAGCACGGTGGTGTAGTGTTTAGGCTACTCAGCAAGAAGGTCCTCGGGTTTGGGTCCTGGGCTCGGACCTCGGGTTTCTGAGTGGAGCTTGCGTGGATTTTGTTTGGGCGTTAAGGTTAAAAAAACAGTTCCACAGTTAACATATATGCACAGTACACCAATTGGCTGTTTCGAATTGTGCAAGATGTGAGTGTAAATAGTTATTGACTGGTGAGCTGTTCGAGGTGTTCCACCCCATTACGCAAAGTCTGTTGAGATAGGCTTTAGTCTCCCTGCAGCTTTAGTTAGATGAGGCTGTTTGGTGAATAAATGAATGAATGAGTGAATCTGATAAACAGTAATATGTTTATTCTAATGTCAGTGGGAGGGTTTTCAGGGTCGGCAGTGGCGGTGGTCTCGTGGTATAGGGCTCTGGATCGCTGATCCTAAGGTTGGCGGTTCGAGTCCCACTCTCCACAAGGTTGTCACTGTCCCCCTAGTGCAAGTAACTGGGTTATCAAAGGCTCGCCATGTTGCTCATTGTCTTTGGTGTGAGGCATGGTGTACTCTGCCCTTGCCCAAAGTCGCCTGGGGTGGCTTTTCAGGGCAACAAACATTTTGAAGATTTGAAGATAACAGCAATGTATGACATAAACATTTCATAGCTACTATACCTTAAAATGTATAATGCGTGATTTGTCTTTCTTTCTCGGCTTTTCCCTGTTGTCAAGAGTTGCCTCAGTTCTTGTATTGTGTCCTTTATAAACCAAATGTCCATCTATGTAATTGATTACGTTCTGTTTGTTTATGATGTTTATGTTCTTTTCTTCAAACAACCATGGACCGCACCCTTAAAAGGAAAATAAAAGGAAAACAAAAGACCAATATGAATGAGTGCATGAGTGTAATCTCATAGCCTGTAATCAGAAATAATCAAAAGTCATTTATAATCATATTCAAAAATTGTTGAATTGAAATCAAACTCAACATTATCAAATGTCTTTAAATGTCAGTGTACCACCTGACTGTAGATTCAGTATGTGTGTGCTTGTTTTCAAGTCTGGATGTACACTTCTTTTGTAGCGTCTGCCCAATCTCCCTCCTTCAGTCGAACATAGCGATTGGACAAGTGTGTTCATAAACACTGACTTATACGTTGGCACTATCAGGAAGTCCGTCTCTGCACTCATTGAAAGGTTCCAGGATGAAGTGAAGAATCTATATGGGAAAGGTAAAATCTTTACCTATGCCAAATCTAATTAAAATAGTTGTTTAACAACTTTAGTTTATTTAAAAAATATGTATTTACCGAATGTAAACTGTACTTTTTTGTTATCTTTACAGAGCTGAGAAAGCTGCAAAATTATGCAAGTAAGTGCTATTTTCCTTCGCTTTTGGGGATCTCTGCAAAACTTTATGTTCATAAAACATTTGCTTTGTTTAATTAGTAAAAAAGGTAAAGTCAGTTTGGCTTTTTATACCTGAGCCATAGTGGCTCATCAGGCCAGTGCTTATCCCCGGTTCCCATAGCGTGAAGCGACCAGGAGTTCAAATCCTCCTGGATGGGACGCTAGTCCATCGCAGGTTACCTTCCCAGTACACTGGTACCTCACCTTACAAAATTAATCCGTTCCAGAAGTAGTTTCATAACCTGATTTTTTTGCAAGTTGAGTAACATTTTACATGTAAAAGGCCTGATTCGTTCCAAGGCCCCCAATACTACCCCTAAACCCATTAAAAATGATAAAAGTATACCTTTTAAGGCCTGCTTCTGCTTCAATATTGTACCGATGGTAGATGGTTTCGGCCATATTCCTTTGCGATATCACTCAACCACAATGCCACAAGCCCACTTCTTCTTTTTACTCAAACTTTCTTGGGGCCCTTGATGATGAAAAGTAAAGTTGCAATGAGCACACTCGAAAAACAATACAACAGTAATTCTGTCCTTTACACATGTTAGAACTCTGTGACGGACAATGGGTCAAAGGCACACGAAAAGCATCATGGGTATTATGGAGATGCAGCTCCCTCCTAGCCAATGGGAGGGAGCTCCATCTCCGTGACGAACAATTGGTCGAAGGCACACGAAAAGCATCATGGGTATTATGGAGATGCAGCTCCCTTCCAGCCAATGGGAGGCTAGCTGGGCGGGGTGTTGGGAGATAGCCAATGGGAGGCTAGCTGGGCGGGGTGTTGGGAGATAGCCAATGGGAGAGCAACTCGCACATTGTTTGAATTTTTGAGATGGCCGGTTTCATAACCTGAATGTTTTTTCCTATCGAGAGAAGGAAATTTTAAGTAAATGCATTTCGTAACTTGGATTTTTCACTTGTTGGGTCTTTTGTAAAATGAGGTACCACTGTATATTTTTAACGGTACCCATTTATACTGCTGGGTGAACAGAGGCACATTGTGGTTAAGACTTTGCCCAGGGGTCTGATCACAGTGGGGGTCTAACTGGCATTTGAACACACAACCTACCGATCGTAAGCCCAGCACCCTACCCACTATGCCACCTGCCCCACCCAGGATTGTATACTTTCATTTAATACATAAATAACATTGAACAACTAAAATTAATCACATTACAGTGATACCTCTGCTCACGAACATAATTGGTTCCCAGAAAGTGTGTGTAAGGCGAAAAGTTCGTCTTCCGAACATTCATTTCCCATAAGAAACCATTAAAATGAGAATAATCCATTCCCAGGTCCCCATAAAACATAATTTTTTACTAAATAAGCCTTAAAACTACACAAAAATATACCTTATTTTATGTATAATAAATGTGCTATTGTATTGTAATTAAAGAAATAAACTGTACTGTATAATAAAGTGGTTTTATTTACCTTTGTGATGGTAGTTGATGGCTTGATGGAATGGAGTGGGAGGAGGAAGGAGGGAGGGACTTACTGTTTGGAAGGAGTGTTTGGAAACGCCTACTGTTTGGAAACACCCTTAGCCATACACGCACCCTTAATAGCTTCCTTGTTCTTAAGGATGGGAGCAATGGTAGACTTAGCGTACTGGTACTGGGACGCTGAGTCACACAAACGCACACCTCGTTCGTGTTTTTCAATGATCTCCGCCTGTGGTGGGGTCTTTTTCGGTCCCATAATAGCAAAAGTACACTCAATATGGTCCAAAATGTCTATCAAACACAAACCACTTCCGCATTCAAAGAAAGGGGGTGACGAACTGTGACGCCGTGAGCGTGCGTCAGCTTCTCGTGGCCGCCACCGTGGCGCTGTTCGACCGCGTGGTTTGATTCGTCCGCCGAAAACTAGTTCGTCAGCAGAGACTATATGCTCGCAAATTTAATGTTCTTGAGGCGAAAAGTTCGTGAGCTTAAGCGTTCGTCAGCGGAGGTTTTACTGTATTTACTAAATGGCTTAACAATAGATTTAATTGTTTAACTACTGATATACTTTAATTATCTCATTTTGAGAATTCCCAACATGCCTTCCTTTTTTATCACATATTTGTTAATTATTTCCATAATTCATAAGGCTGATATGGCAAACGGTGCTTATGAGATTTTGAAATTATTTTAACTGCAATATAAACAGGTTTTAGCTGCACAATGGTGTCGTGGTTAGGACGCCCGCCCTTCACCACGTAGGTCCTGGGATTGAGTGCTGTTCCTGGCGAGGGCGTTTCTGTGTGGACTTTGTGTGTTTTAAGCTAATTGGATGGTATCTGTGTTGGTCCTGTAATGGCCTTGTGAGCTGTTCAGAGTGTACACAGCCTTTGCCAAGAGTCGACTGGGATGGGATCCAGCCTTCCTGCAGCCCTAATAATGGATAAAGCATTTTTAAAAAATGCAATGAAAACGAAAAAAATTCTAATGCTCTTGCTGGTCCCATGGTGGACTCAATTCTTGGGAAGGCTCTGTGTCAGAAACGCAAAGCCCCTTTGTATGCATGACCGAATAAGAGATCATAAATTTAACTGACAGAGATTCATTACTCTTATTGTTATATCAATGGTTGAAACAAGGGCAATTATTCTTGTTTATTTAATTTGTTAAAGATCTTCTTCTTTCTCTTCTTTTCCTTTCGGCTGTTCCCTTCAGGGGTCACCACAGCAAATGATCTGCTTCCATCTCACCCTATCCTCTGCATCTTCTACTCTTACTCCAACTACCTTCATGTCCTCCTTCACCACATCCATAAATCTTCTCTTTGGTCTTCCTCTGGGCCTTCTGCCTGGTGGTTCCAACCTCAGCATCCTACTACCAATATATTCACTATCCCGCCTCTGTACATGTCCAAACCATCTCAGTCTAGCCTCTCTGACTTTGTCTCCAAAACATATTACATGTGCTGTCCCTCTGATGTACTCATTCCTGATCCTATCCATCCTCGTTACTCCCAAAGAGAACCTCAACATTTTCCATCTCTGCTACCTGCAGCTCTGCCTCCTGTCTTTTCCCCAGGGCCACTGTTTCTAAACCATACAACATTGCTGGCCTCATCACCGTCTTGTACACTTTTCCCTTCATTCTTGCCGATACTCTCCTATCACACATCACACCGGACACTTTTCTAAATCCATTCCAACCTGCTTGCACACGCTTCTTCCGTTCCTCTTGGGTCCTTCTCATTCACACACATGTATTCTGTCTTACTGAGGCTCACCTTCATTCCCCTCCTTTCCAGGGCATACCTCCACCTCTTTAGATTTTCCTCCACTTGTTCTCTGCTCTCAATACAGATCACAATGTCATCTGCAAACATCATAGTCCATGGAGATTCTTGTCTAACCTCGTCTGTCAGCCTGTCCATCACCATAGCAAACAAGAAGGGTCTCAGAGCTGACCCTTGATGCAGTCCCACCTCCACCTTGAACTCTTCTATCACACCGACAGCACACCTCACCACTGTCTTACATCTCTCATGCATGTCCTGCACCACTCTAACATACTTCTCTGCCACTCCAGACTTTCTCATGCAATACCACAGTTCCTCTCTCGGCACCCTGTCATATGCTTTCTCCAGATCCACAAAGGCACAATGCAGTTCCCTCTGACTTTCTCTATACTTCTCTATTAACATCCTCAAAGCAAACACTGCATCTGTGGTGCTCTTTCTTGGCATGGAACCAAACTGTTGTTCACAAATGTTGACCTCTTCCCTTAGTCTAGCTTCCACTATTCTTTCCCATAACTTCATTGTATGGCTCATCAACTTTATCCCTCTGTAGTTGCCACAACTCTGCACGTCTCCCTTGTTCTTAAAAATGGGCACCAGCACACTTCTCCTCCATTCCTCCTGCATCTGCTCACTTTCTAAGACCTTGTTGAATATTCTTGTCAGAAAATCTACTGCTGCCTCTCCTAGATACTTCCATACCTCCACCTGTATGTTATCAGGATCAACTGCCTTTCTACTCTTCATCCTCTTCAATGCCCTCCTGACTTCACCCTTACTAATCTTTGCTACTTCCTGGTCCTCAACGGTCACCCCTTCTACTCTTTTTTCCTCCTCATTTTCCTCATTCATCAGCTCTTCAAAGTACTTCACTAAAATGAATTATTATCATAAATACAGTGTAATAAATGTAAGTGATTTTATGTACACTTGTGTATTTATGGTTTCATTCATCCATTCATTTTCTGAACCACTTATTCCTAATTCGAGTTGCAGGGAGGCTGACGTCCATCTTGCCCGACTCCAGGGGAGATTAGCATACATCATGGACAGCTTGCCAGACCATGGCAGAAAAATGCTACTCTTGTTGAAAGTCAGCAATGATTCTTTTACATGAACCTCTCACCATAGACAGTGAGAGACATGGCTGACTTTTGGTAACTCAGTTAGCTGCACTGGGGGGTGCGGGGGCAGTGAAAACCCGTTGATAGTGGGGCTTGAACCCCCAATCAGGATCAGTAATCCAGCACCTTACTACTGGGCTACCACTGCGCTCTGTATTTATGGTCTGGTCTGGTCTTGTACCTTCTGAGTCATAGGATGACTCTTGGCGACCTGCCATGAAGGATAACACCTTGATTATCATCTTCATGGAGGTTTTCTTGGCAAGGGTAGTGCAATGGTTTGCCATTGGCTTCTGCAAAATGCGAACCTAAGGGCGATTTAGAAAAGCCAATTAGCCTACTATGCATGTTTTTTGGACCATGGGAGGAAACTGGAGTACCCAGAGGAAACCCACGCGAGCACGGGGAGAACATGCAGGCTCCGCACAGAAATGCCCAGGCGAGGAACCGAACCCAGGCCATCTTGCTGTGAGGCAGACACGGTAACCACTACGCCATCGTGCCGCCCCTGTATTTATGGTAATTATTGTTAATTTGAAGTGTATGAAGAAAATCTTATGATGTAAACAATATTTTTAGAATTTATGCAGTATAGGAAGTGCTAATTAAATTGGCGCCGTGACGCAGTGGTTAGCATGTCCACCTCAAAGCAGAGTTTGATTCCCATTTTTGAGTATAGTTTTCATGTTGTAATAAATGTAAGCTTTAATACACACTTGAGTAGGGTAATTAACATGAAATTGCATGGGTTTCCTCAGGGTCTGCTGGTTTCCTTGCACAGTCCAAAAACAAGCGCAGTAGACTAATTGACTGTTCCAAATTCCATAGGGTCTGAGTGTGAGCATGAATGGTTCTGTGTGTCTTGGTCCTGCGATGGTCTGGTGAACCATCCAAGGTGTACTGTACCCGTGCCCAGAGTTGTCTGAGGTGGGCACCAGCCCCCCCACAACGCTACTTAGGATTAAGCGGTTGTAAAGCGGAGCCTGTAACGGTCCGTTGTGGTGAAGACGGAGATGAGCCGCAAGGCGAAGCTCTCTATTTACTAGTCAGTCTATGTTCCAACACACACCTATTGTCACGATCGTTGGGTAGAGACCGAAGGAACAAGATCGCGGATACAAGCGACTGAAATGAGCTTCCTTCGCCTGGTGGCCGGGCTCTCCCTTAGAGATAAGGTGAGAATCTCAGCCATTCGGGGAGAGCTCAGAGTTGAACCACTGCTCCTCTGCATTGTGAGGAGCCAGTTAAGGTGGCTCAGGCATCTGGCCAGGATGCCTCCCGAACGTCTCCCTGGTGTGGTGTTTCGGGGATGTCCAACCAGGAAGAAAACCCGAGGTCGACCTACCGTGTTTCCCCGTAAATAAGACAGGGCTTATATTAATTTTTACTCCAAAATATGGCACTAGGGCTTATTTTCGGGGGATGTATTATTTTGATATATCAAAAAATAAAGTTACAAAGTAAAAATTACGAGATTTTAAATAAACAGAAATTACGAAAAAAAACTACATTTACTTGCCATTAACATGTTTTTTATTCAGAAACTCATTAACAACAATTTATTCAAAAACAATCATATCATCATCCTCTGGAATGTCTTGCAAGTCATGAGTTTCCAAAATTGCAGTGGAGTTTTCGGTCATCGGTAACTCAATTTCACGCAGAATTTTTTTCCCTACTCTCTCATGTCGAGCAATAGAGGTTTCATGGAATGCGAAGTTCTTATCGAGGTACCCCGCTCGTAGCGCATTGGCAACACAGCTGTCTGTGATTTTGTTCCATGAATTTGTGACCCAAGTCACGATCTCTTGTAGTCTAGGCTTCACAAAATTTCCACGCTCATTTCTCACCATTCTGTTTTCAATGTAGTCATTAATTTCCATGCGTAAGTGGTCCTTGAATGGTTTATTTATTGCAATATCAAGAGTCTGGAGATAACCAGTCATTCCTGCGGGAATCATGATTTGATCTATTCTCCTTTCTGCAAGGAAGTTCTTCATGTCTTTTGCGCGGTGCGTGCTGGCCGAATCCCAAACTATCAGACCTCTTTGGCTTCCTCGCAAAATCAATGGCAGCATGAAATCGATCCATTTCCTTAAAACTGTCTGTGTACTCCATGCCCTTTCAGTTTCCAGAACACAGATGTCTGAAACGCGTTCAATTCTGTCCTTCTTGCCTTTGGTGATGATTAAAGGTGGAGCTTTACTTCCATCGAGACGAATTGCCAAAATACATGTAACTCGTGCACTTTCGTAACCAGTAGAGGGAATGTAAATTGACGACGCACCCCTTTGATCGATTGTCGATTGAGATCCTTGACCCATGAACACTGCAGTTTCATCCATAGCAATCATGTTGGAGAGACTGTATTTACTAAAATCTATTCCATCAACAAAGGATTTAAATGTGAGTGCACGTTTAATAATATCGGCATCTTCCAGTTTGAACAGTGTTGTTGACCTTCTAAGAGAAAATTCATGTCGCTGAAGGAAACCATCCAACCAGTGGTTTGATGCTTTGAAGTCTTTCGGAAATATACCAAATTGTAGTGTATTTTTAAGGGCAAATGTCTGAATATCAGCCCTGCGAACAATTAAACCTCCTGCTCTCCTTTCAGCAACCCATTCACAAATGACGTCTTCCAACTCAGAAAATAGCGGATGTCGACCTGATCCACACTTGCGTTTCTTTGCATTTCCCTCGTCCACTTTTTGACTGAGTTTCTCGTAGTCTGATCGCCATTTTCGAACCATTCGGAGATCCAAATTCCTTTCTTTACAGAAAGCAGTAAGGTTCTTGCCCTGTGATTCCTACACTATTCCTTTTTTGTACTCGATTGAATAACTTTTTCTTGCACTCATCTTGTCTTGGGGTGAAAATGACCAGAAAAATGATTTCTTATCCAATGTGGCACAGTTCAACTTTTTAAGTTCCACGTGACTCGTTTTGCGTACGCTCATCAATAATGACGAGTGTTTGTGTTGCATAATGTGATTGGCTGAGATTAGGGAAGTTTTGCCGTCGCCAACCGCCTATGCAGTAGCAGCACAATAAAATCGCGCCTGCAAGCTCAACTTTAAGGATAAGAGACGTCAGGTAAATGCTTGGAAAAACCAAACTGCCGCTCTCAACTAGGGCTTATTTTAAGGGTAGGGCTTACATTAAAATCATCCTCAAAAATCACGCTAGGTCTTATTTTGCGGTAGGTCTTATTATCGGGGAAACACGGTAGAACACGTTGGGGGGGGTATATCTCTTGGCTTGTCTGGAAACCTCTCAGTGTCCCCCCAAAAGAGCTGGAGAAAGGGGCTGTGGAGAGGGACATGTGGACTTCATTGCTTAGGCTGCTGCCCTTGTGCCCCAACCCCAGAATAAGATGATGATGATGATGATGATGATGATGATGATATTCAGAACTATTTAATTATCAATATAATTTCACCATACTGTAACTCAAACTATTTTTAAGGGACTGACAACATTTCATTCTTCTTCTTCTTCTTCTTCTTCTTCTTCCATAATTTCCTTACAAAGGTGAAGTGCTTATGGACCCATCGACAGCACAGCGAAACCTGGTTGTCTCCGAAGATGCTCAGCAGGTTCATTATGAAGAGGGCCGTAAAACATCCCAGTCAGACAACCCACGTCGCTTCAGCCCAGCACTGTTTATTCTCGGTTGTGAAGGTTTTTCTTCTGGCAAGCACTACTGGGAAGTGGACGTGAGTCGGAAGATTGCGTGGACCCTGGGAGTCGTTCGGGCAACAGCTCGTCGCAAGGGAGACATTCGTCTCAATCCTGATGGGGGTTTCTGGTGCTTATGGCTGAAAAACAATGAGATAAAAGCTCTGGCCTCCACCAGAATTCCCCTCCATCTACTCACATTTCCCCAGAAAGTTGGGATCTACCTGGACCATGAGGGTGGACAGGTGTCCTTCTACGATGTCAAAGCAAAGTCTCACCTCTACACATTCATAGACACATTTAAAGAGACGGTGTACCCAATATTCAGCCCATGTGCCAGTCACGATGGAAAAAACGCAGGTCCATTGTGCATCACATCTGTGAAACACAGCTAAAGTAGCGTGGTTAATTTTTGGATAAGGGTGCATCTAATTCTTTATAGTTTTAGCAATATATTATCACTTTGCATAACGATTCATTGTATTTAATTAATATTGAAGCTTATTAATACTCAATAGTAAAGAACTACTAGAGAACAGGCAGAATTATTATAGATAAATTTGAGAAAATGGAAAAACCTGTTGGAGAAAAAACATTTCCTCTGTTTATATTCATTCATTTTCTGAACTGCTTAATCTTAATTAGGATTGCGAGGAGGCTGGAGCCCATCTCAGCTGACTCTGGGTGAGGGCAGAGTACACCCTGGACAGCTCGCCTGGCCATCGAAGGGTAGAAACACACTGATGGCTATGCAACTACTCTTGTCGAAAGTCAGCAATGGTTCTTATAAATTAACATCTCACCATAGATAGTGAGAGACACGGCCAGCCTCTGATAACCCAGTTAGCTGCACTGGGGGGACAGCAGTGACAACCTGTTTACAGAGGAGCTTGAAACCCCCAACCTTGGGATTTGTAATTCCACATCTTACCACTAGGCCACCCCTGCCCCTCATTTTAAAGCATCAACATTGGTTCAATTAATTATTTTATTGTGCTGACCTAAAAATAAACTCATAATTATTAAATTCTGAAATATAAATTAATAGAGCATCTTTGTCATCAATTTTGGCAATACCAACTTTAAATATAGAGCTTTGGTCTGACATTTTAGCTCAGAAATGATTTCTAACATTTTTACATACCTCCACCAAAAAAGAAAAAAAAAACAAAAACAAAAAAAAAAAACTCATCAGTGGTCTTAGTAGTTGTGCTTCCTTCATTTAAAAAAATAAATAAATAATATATATATATATATATATATATATATATATATATATATATATATATATATATATATATATATATATATATATATATTCAAAATATTTTAAATAATGGATTTATTTTCTTAGGCTGATGCAGTGATAAGGATCCTGTTGAAAAATGAATTAATTTCTGAGATAAATAACAAAGTTAATTTTAAAAGTAAGTAATAACATGGTAAAGGTTGGACTACAAACAAACACATTACTCACCAGTGCACAATTTGTCATTGTAAATGCATTGTGATCGAGTTTTGTGATTGTAGTAGGTAAACATGTAAACAAAAAGGGAGAGAGAGAGAGAGAGAGAGAGAGAGAGAGAGAGAGAGAGAGAGAGAGAGAGAGAGAGAGAGAGAGAGAGAAAATACATTTGTATTCATTAAATTGTTAAATTGTTATCAAAGCACAAAGGTCAATGCTGCCACCTCACAGGAAGAAGGTTTGCATCGTATTGTCAACAAAGTTCTACCCAGTGATTTCCTCCAACAGTCCAAAGACAGTAATAACAAGCTGGGTTTCATAAAATGGGATGAATAGAAACAAAAACTTGAAGGTTCATTTTTATTTGATTCTGTACAGGTATAACTAATAGGTAACTACTAATAGTAGGAATACGAATAACTAATACTAATAATAACTGGTTGGTCTGTTTTCTACATGTCATCTACAAGACCAATAATTTATCATTACCATCATTAGCTGGGCAGCACCAAATAGCATAGAACTCTCCAGTATTTTGTTTCTATTCATCACTTTGTTCCTATTGATGTCATACTTTGAGTTATCCATGTGTGTGAATGTAAGTGTGAAAGGTTGTTTGTCTCTGAATTAGTCCAGCGCACTCCTCCTCTCGGGGATTTTGAGTGCCCCCCCCCCCCGAGAAGAGAATAAGAGATGTATGAATGTATGGATGGATAGAAATAAAATGAAAAGGACAATGATGGTACAGTCAGCCCCCTTCTTACAAAAATCCCTGAATACGAAAAATCCAGTATATGAAAAACATGTTCCTAAATTTTTGTCCTCTGTATACGAAACAACTTCTTCTGACGAAAAGCGCCAAATGCACCATTCAAACATCCAAATGCGCCATTCAAACATTCAAACAAAGCACGAGTTGCTCTCTCATTGGCTGTCTCCCGTCAACCCGCCTTGCTGGCCTCCCATTGGCATGGATGGATGACGCAGCTCCCTCCCATTGGCTATCTCTCAACATTCCACCCTGCTGGCCTCCTATTGGCTAGGAGGGATGACACTGTCATTCCAACCTTGTTCAAGTTTGTTTGAACTGTGTTCGTGTGTCATTCCAACGGCATTTTATGGCTCAGGTTTTTAACCTTTCATAAACATTTGTGAGATTATAACTCAGCTAAGAAGACATGGTTAACACACACGTGCGCGCACACACACACACACACACACACACACACACACACACGCGTGTGATTGCCAGTGAAAGTGATTCCCGTTGCCATGGTCATTGTAAGATTATAACTCTACTAATAAAACATGGTCAACACGAAGTAAGTACCTTAAAAGGTTTGCTTTTATAGTCTTGAGAACCGAGGAATGAATCACGCATTTTACATATAAAATGCGCTTCTATTTTATGAAAACTCAAGGTTCCAAAAAAGGCGCTGGAAGGGATTAATTTCATAGGAAGGGGGCCAACTGTACTTTGTAAGAAATATACCAAATGATTGATTTTTTTTTGAGACTTAAATAAAGTTAATCAGTGAAATCTAATGCTGTTGCTTTCCTTGTCATCATGTGACATAATTATATAAGAAGAAATTTATAACACAAGTGTCATTCATTCATTCATTCATTCACAATTATGGTCCCTGGGAGGCTGGCGCCCTTCTCAGCTGATTCTGGGCGAGGGCAGAGTACACCCTGTACACCTCACCAGGCCATCACAGAGCAGAAACACGCTGACAGCTATGCATCCTATTCTTCACGAAAGTCAGCAATGGTTCTTTTACATGAACGTCACACCATAGACAGTGAGAGACATGGCCGGCCTTTGATAACCCAGTTATCTACACATTGGGGAACAATTGCCATGTAAATAGTTTTATGTCTTTATGTCTAGAGGAACCCCTAACCTGGAAATGCAAATACAGTACTACTGTACACCCGGCTAGTGGAGGGCTGGAGTTGGGGGTGGTGGTGGTGGTGGTGCTGCTGCTGGGGGGTCGGCGTTGGGGAGTTGATATTCTTTAGCAGCGAGTCAGATGTATCACATGTCACTGCTGTCTTTTAGTAGAGTGATCATTTTATACAAAGGCTCACAGCAGTTCCAGCACCCTGGTGAGTCTCCATATTATATCTTAATATAGAATAGCAATACTATTACAAATAACACTTACATCATTTTTAAAGAAAAATACATACTTATTAATTGGAATAAACAACCATGGGAAGCTATGCTTGCTTGCGTGTTAGTTTTTCATGTTGCCAAAACTTCAGCAGTTTTCAAATAAGCATAAATTGAAATTTCAAACTATGCACAGCCTGTGTGTGTGTAAAAAAAATAATAAAAAATAGGTGATACTTTGAAATGTAGTTATAGACATGAAATGCTCATTTATGAGAAGAGAGTTGAAGCAGGGCAGTGACTAGACTAGTATATTTGGAAATGTTAATCTTAGAAATCTATGAATAGACAAGCCGAGCCTTTCTACTCTGCCTCTAAAGCTGTGGCATGCTGCTAAGACCATATGCCAAGAGTCACAACAGCAGGACTTCTAATCAACTAATCATGCCGACTTACACAAGTGCTGCATTATGATATAGTGACTTGCATATAGAGCTTTCCAGAGTTGGGAGAATCTTCACCCCTGTTCCTCTGATATTTACTCATGAGTTCAGGAAAACGGTTCCAGGACAATTGCTCACAGGACAACGGCTCACAACCTTAATGAAAAAACTGATATTTACTCCACAGAAAAAAAAAAGTTAAATTTTAACCCGAAACCAAACCCAAAACCCGAACTCAATCCCTAAACCCAAACCATAACCCTAACCCTTAACCCTAAACCCTAACCCTAAACCCTAACCTTAACCGCAACCCTAAACCCTAAACTCTAACTCTAACCCTAACCCTAAAGCCTAACCCTAACCCTAAACCCTAATGCTAACCCTAAACCCAAACCCTAACCCTGACTCTAAACCCTAAACCCTAACCATAACCCTAAACCCTAACCCGAAACCCTAACCTTAACCCCAACCCTAAACCCTAAACTCTAACCCTAACCCTAAAGCCTAACCCTAACCCTAAACCCTAAACGCTAACCCTAAACCCGAAACCTAACCCTGACTCTAAACCCTAAACCCTAATCCTAACCCTAAACCCTAAGCCTAACCGTAAACCCTAACCCTAAACCCTAACCCTAACCCTGACTCTAAACCCTAAACTATAACCCTAACCCTAACCCCTAACCCCTAAACCCTAAACCCTAACCCTAATGTATAATGAGTTAATTTAGCGTTATGTATTTATAAGAATAAATAATTTTTAAAACACATTGTGATCTTTTAGTATTGTGCATTTATTAAAACAAAGAAAAAAAGATGTTGTGAGTAAATGTCTGTTTTTCATGAAGGATGTGAGCATTTGTCCTGTGAGCAAATGTCCACCCACCCAGGAAAATAACTTCCCATCAGAAGTCCCATATCTGATGTGACATGTCCAACACTGTGCAATTATTGTCTCATCTTACAAATAAATAGTCATGTACTAGTAAGGTCAGGGTTTAATGGAGGACACACCTACACAAATAGCATCACAATCACCAAAAAGCCTTCAGGGGAAAATTCTTGAAAAAGTGCCAACCGAGGTTTTGCTGTTGAAAAAAAAAAAAGAAAGAAAGGTAACAAGAAGGCTGCAGCCTATCTCTGCTGAGAATGTGCAAAGGCTCACTGGATCACTTTGGGTCAATTTGGAATGGCCACTTAGCCTTATGTACATGTCTTAGGACTGTGGGAGGAAACACAAGCACCAAGAGAACTTGCAAGTAACACATTATCATTTCATCGTTTTATGTAACCGCTTAATCTTAATTAGGGTCGTGGAGATGCATAGGGAAGAATACAGAATACACCCTGGACAGCTCGCCACGCCATCTCAGGGCAAAAACACGCTGAGGGCTTTGCAGCCTACACTTGTTGAAAGTCAGCAATGGTTCTTTTACAAGAATCTCACACCATAGACAGTGAGCGACATGGCCGGCCTTTGATAACCCAGTTAACTGCATTGGGGGGGGGAGTGACAACCTTGTGGAGAGTGGGACTCGAACCCTCAACCTTAGGATCAGCGATCGAGTGCCCTATACCACTAGACCACCACCACCACTGCTCAGTCATATTATCATTCATTCTCATTTGAAAAAAAAAATCCTAATTAGTCATGGGAGGCCTAGAGAGGCAATTGTAGGGCCAACACACACACACACACACACACACACACACACACACACACACACACACATACCTAGGAGCAATTTGGAACCGCCAATCAGCAATCTGTGCGTGTTTTTTGGATGGTGAGAGGAAACCATCAGGAGAACATGCAAACTACACACAGAAACTTGGAACTCAAAGCTTTCCTACTGGAAGGGAGACATGCTCACCACTATGCCACTGTGCCAGTGAAACAACAACAACAACAACAACAACAATTGCAAATGCATGATGCACTGTATAAAATGAAATGGCTTATTTCTTTATCAAAATAACTACTAACAATAACAACAAGTGCCAGAGTCGGCAACTAATGCAGATGTTGGAAGTATGAGTGAACCGTCAGCTTGAAGTTCGTGTGTTGAAAGCAGGAAAACGAGCAAGTGTTAGGATGTAAGGGGCAAGAGCCACATAGTGATGGCTAATGATCGGTTCTTTAATATCGAGACACAACAGGGTTTATTGGTTGCGCCTAAAGAACACCGACAGATAAGAACATTTCCCATTTCTTCAGGAATGGCTTCACCTACAAACATGCTTGCAGAAGAGCAGGTCAATTGTTCCATCTGCCTGGATGTTTTCACCAATCCAGTTTCCATCCCATGTGGCCACAACTTCTGCATGGGCTGCATTGGTGGCTACTGGAGGACCAGTTCGCTCTTCATGTGCCCCATGTGCAAGAAAAACTTTTTCAAGCAGCCAGACATTAGCATCAACACGGTGCTGCGTGAGATTGCCGAGCAGTTCAAGGAAATGAGAGGTAAGCCTGGCTTGAAGCTCGAGAGATCCCAGCAAAAAGATGAACCAGTGAAAGTGTCAGAAGAACTACCATTGGAAATGCCAGAACTGATTCCACCAAGTGGACCTTTGATCGAGGGAGTGTGTTGCGATGTCTGTACTGGGCCTCAGCAAAGGGCTGTAAAGTCATGTCTGGTGTGTCTGACTTCATACTGTGAGGAACATCTAAAGACACACACGGCGAGATTTACTAAACATAAACTAATTGAGCCTGTGCAGAATCTGGAAGACCGCATGTGTAAGAAGCATGAGAGGCTTCTGGAATTGTTTTGTAAGAAAGATCAGACCATGGTGTGCGTGCTGTGCACAGAGATGGACCACAGGGCGCACTATACTGTACCAGTTGAGCGAGAATGGAGTGAGAAAAAGGTAAAAAAAACAAAACAAAACAAAACAATGAGCCTTGTCTAATTTTGGACACACTTTCATATAGCCTGCACAACACAGGGGTTTTCCTGATGATTAGAGATTTGAGTCGCTACGAACAAGAGAGGGCCATCCCTCATTTTTTTGATGGACCATTCCGGCTCTAGTCGTTTTACTTTTACCCAGAACCACAGGTGAGTCCTCTCAGCACGATACCTTTATGTACTGAAGATATTGAGAGGATGGCCCGCTCTGGTTCTTAGGGGCTCAATTCTCTAAAGACAGAACTTGGAAAAAAAAAAAAATTGAAAGTATTACATTTAAAGATTCCCATTCACTTACCAGGTAAACCAAATCAACATGAAATGCAGTGTAAGCCATTAGAAAGGCCACAGCATCTTTTGAAAACTATTTATATTATGGAAACTCCTCATATGTTAATGTCAATGACCCCTGCACTGGGCTTGGTGAACTAGAGAAAGCAAACATCACAATGTGAGGCAAGAGTGGAAAACTATCAGCATAACAAAATGGCGGAAACCAAAACAGAAAACATGAACAGTGAAAAGCCAGTACGTAGTAACTTTAACCCTTTACACCCTGAATTATTTTCTAGCTGTAAAAAAAAATAATAATTCATGCATTTTTTGGGACTTAGGTGAGCTGGGTACAGATAATATGTACTGAAAATATGAATTTTGCATTAATCATAAAAAAAAAAATTAAAAAAAACATGACAAATTAGTCACCGTCATACGTAATGGGTTAAACATACTGGATATAATCTGTGTGTGTGTGTGTGTGTGTGTGTGTGTGTGTGCGCGCGTGTGTGTGTGTGTGTGTGTGAGAGAGAGAGAGAGAGAGAGAGAGAGACCTTCAGTTTCTGCGGCTTCAGTGCATCGCGGGTTTTTCAAAAATATTCATTAAAAAAGTAAAAAGTAAGGGAATTAAGGGAAAATAGGGAATAAGTTAAGGAAAATGCCACAAAACAAGGCCAATTATGCAAAAAAAAACCCCCAAACAAACAAAAACAAACTAACAAACAAAACAACAACCCAAAGCTCCCCAAGAAAACTACTTTTATTTTTATGTGAGGTGCGTATTTCTCTGTGTGTGTGTGTGTGTGTGTGTGTGTGTGTGTGTGTGTGTGTGCGCGTGTGTGTGTATTTATATTTTATTTTCATCTTATGCATTCTTTTTTAATGTTTAATTGTTATTAAAAGCATTTATAGCATTGAATATGTATTTATTGATATTATATACACATATACATGTACGTATACATCAGTCGGGGGGGGGGGGGGGGTCGAACCTCTTTTGCGGAAAACAGCAGTCGCTGGGGGTCTCGGTCTCCATTAACCGCGGAAAGTGAGGGATTCCTGTATCTTCTTTCATTTCAGCTGATCTTGCATTTTTCAGGTTCTGTGAATTGGTATTGCATGTCCAAATGTTTTTTTTTGTTGTATGTTTTTTTTTTTTTTTACCATTCGCATGCTGTTGTTATTATTACTGTTATTTTATACAGACATTGAACCAAAACAAGATATAAAACAGGCGAATAACAGATATTACAGGTAAGTCCATGAGCTGGGGTGTTTTCACCAAGAAACAAATGTATTTCCCCAAATGAACTAATAATGGGAAATAAAACACATTGGCCGTTTGCTTGTGATTAAACAACTTTAAATTAGCATTATAACGTCTCCCATGATGTGACTTTATTTAGAAATAATAATAAAAAGTAAATGCTGATTGTCAATTTGATACATTTTTGGACAACCAATTTTGCTGAAGACCAATTCATAATTTTCATATTGTACAGTTTTGTCTGGAAAAGCAAAATTGGGCCATAAATCCCACAAAACCAATCTAAATGTGCATGAAATCCTACGAGATCAAGTTTCAGAGATGGAGCGATAGACTTTACGAGTATGATGTCATGATTGGCAATTAACAGGTTCTACTGCGAAAAACAGAGGTAGAAGTACAGCAGATGATCCAGGAACGGCTCACGAAGGTAGAGGACATCAAACACTGTGTTGAACTGAATAAAGTAAGTGTGTATGAATTAGCAGCTAGCTTTTGGCGGGAACTATTAATGCTCAAGGCTGAAGAGAAATATAACAAACTTGATGAATAACCTCATTAGATTTCCTGCTAAAACACGTCTTCTTTTTCTGTTCTTCTTGTCTTGTCCTCTCTAGTGTAGTGCTCGCAGGGAGATTGAGGACAGTGTTCAGGTTTTCTCAAACCTGGTCCGTATGGTTCAAAAAGCCCAGGCTGAGCTCATTCTTGCTATAGAAGAGAAGCAGAGGAAAACAGAGCACTGGGCACAGGAACTCATTGAGGAGCTTCAACAGGAGATCACCATGCTGAAGACAAGGAGCAGTGAGATTGAGCATCTTTCTCACACTGATGACCACATTAACTTTCTTCAGGTGGGGTCTTAGTATAAGATTTAAAAAATAGAACAAGGTTAAGAAATTGCCAATTGGTCATGTGGTCAATTTTATTATGTTGGTTATCATATTCGTGCCATCTAATTTATTTATTTATTTATTCATTTAATTCTATGAAGTTTAATTTGTGCATGATCACCATACAATAATCAAGGTTAGGACTATGACGTCAACTCTGAATGTACATCAACAGAACCTCCCATCTGTCATTACCCATCCACAAACCAAAGACTGGTCAGAGGCCTACGTGCCCACAGATCAGTGTTTGGGGACAATCAGGAGAGCTGTATCCAGATTGGAGGAAACCCTGGCAGAGGAGATAGAGAAACTTGCACAAAGTGGTGGGTCCTTTGAAATTCTCCAAAAACAGTAGTATTCGAGTATACTTCTGCTTCTTCTTCTTCTTCTTCTTCTTCTTCTTCTTCTTCTTCACGTTCTTGAGTCAGAAAATTTGTTTGATTTTGATCCTTTGTTGTGTAGTTTGCTTGACTGACACTGTGGGGCTGGTGGTGTAGTGGTTAGAGTTCTCTGCTCATGAGCGGGAGGTTGTGAGTTCAAATCCCATTGAGACCCTCACTGTGCTAAGACCCCTGGGCAAGGTCTCAACCACAAGTGTGCCTCTGTTCACCCAGCAGTATAAATGGTTACCAGTAAAATATACTGGGAAGGTAACCTGCGATGGACTGGCACCAGGAGGAGTTGAACTCCTAGTTGCTTCACGCTACAGAAACCGGGGATAAGCACCGGCCTACTGAGCCACTAGGCTCGGGTGTAAAAACCCAACAGGCTTACTTTTTGTTTTACTGAAAGGGGCCCAGTCACTTTCCTCATATTTTAAATTAACATGAAATGTAGTTTGATCTCTTGGAAATGAAATCGAATCAGCCACAATGATTTCCGAAACCATTTGCTTACTTCTGTAGACAAATCTCCAGGACCCCTACACTGGCCACAATGATATCAATAAACATCATAATCTTGAGGCAAATTAACATTTGAACTTTTTCACAGGGCAGTAGTGGTCTAGTGGTATAGGGTGCTGGATCGCTGATCCAAAGGTTGGGGGTTAGAGTCCCACTCTCCACAAGGTTGTCACTGTCCCCCCCAGTGCAGCTAACTGGGTTATCAAAGGCCGGCCATGTCTCTCACTGTCTATGGTGTGAGGCATGTAAAAGAACCATTGCTGACTTTCGACAAGAGTAGCTGCAAAGCCGTTGGCGTGTTTCCGCCCTGCGATGGCCTGGCAAGCTGTCCAGGGTGTACTCTGCCCTTGCCTGGAGTTGGCTGGTATGGGCACCAGCCTCCTCGCAACCCTAATTAGGATGAAGTGGTTACAGAAAATGAACAGAACTGAACTTTTTCACTTTCTACCAATAGTTGTTGCACTGACAGGTTATCATGCATGAGCAAGTTTGTGCTTCCGTTCCTCATCATTTTCTGTAACCGCTTAATCCTATTTAGGGTCGCGGGGAGGCTGGCCATCACAGGGTGGAAACACGCTGACGGCTATGCAGGTCCTCTTGTCGAAAGTCAGCAATGGTTCTTTTACATGAACCTCTCACCATAGACAGTAAGAGACATGGCCGGCCTTTGATAAACCAGTTCGCTGCATTCGGGGAACAGTGACAACCCATTGAGCGTGGGGCTTGAACCCCCAACCTTCGGATCGGTGCTGGATCATTGATCCTAGCCGAGAAAATTTTATATTCTGCTAGAATTAACTAACAATCGAAGGTAATCATGTCGGCTACTCATCAGTGAATGGGCACCTTTTACTATAGAAAAATAACCAAAGAAACATAAAACCTAGAAAACAGTGCACTATAATATTCAGCTGGAACACCTTTCGCTTTGATTACAATGGCATCGTTGTTTCAGTTGGTCAGGTTGAGGCTCAGCAACATTATGCAGCATAATGAAGTCAGCTGATATCCTGAATGTACTGAATGAACAGACGATCTCGCCAATGGAGTTTTTCTTCCCTGATGGCACGGATATAAAATTGGGGTTTATATAATGAGATAAAGAGTTGGTCAGGGAGCATGAGGAATCATGTTCACAAATGAACTTGCACCACGGAGTCCCATCCTTAGAGCTATTCGAAGTCTTTGAGATGTGCTTGAGAAGACTTTATGGAGTGGTTCAATTTTCCTTGTCACGATTTCCAGATGTTGGTGAAAAATGCACTCAATTCTTGTATGAAAACGAATGTTAAATCAAGGTTAAAGGCAATCCAATAAAATATTAGAGTGCCCCCCTCCATCATTTGTTTGCCTGGGAGGAGTTTGTAATGCTAAAACCTCTTTGACTCGTTGATCAGAATTTGAGTGAGCACTATCTAACATACAGAACAAAACCCAGAACTGTATTTTTTTCTCTCTTTCCTATAGAGTTGAAGACTGTCCAGAAGTACTCAAGTACGTTTGTGTGTCATCTCCCATACAATTCAAATGTCTTGCAAAATATTACGATTACCTATTTCATCATCTTTTTTTCTTCTTCTTCTGTAAAGTGGACGTGACTCTTGATCCCGACACAGCCAATCCTTGGCTCCAGCTTTCTGAGGATAGACGACAGTTGCGTCACTTGGGAATATGGCAAGACCTGCCTGACACGCCAGAGCGTTTTGACACAGTGGTCATCACCCTGGGCTGTGAAGGTTTCTCGTCTGGTCGTCATTACTGGGAGGTTCAAGTGGGTGAAAAGGATGATTGGTACCTGGGTGTTGCCAGAGCTTCCGTTAACAGGAAAGGGCGTATTGCTGTCAGCATGACTCAAGGCTACTGGGCACTGGCTATGAAAAAGGGACAGGAGTACAGAGTTTCCTCAGTCCCACCTTTTATTCTTTCTATCAACTCCAAACTGAAAACAGTGGGTGTGTATGTGGACTATGAAGAAGGACAGGTGTCATTTTACGATGCCGTATTAAGAAGTCACATCTACACCTTCATGGACTCGTTTCAAGAAAAAGTTTACCCGTTTTTTTACCTGTACTGTTGTGATAAGGCTTCGGACATACTAAGTATTTGTCCAGTGATGAAAACACCACAAAACAAACAGTGCTGAACACCCCCCCCCCAAAAAAAAAAAAAAAAAAAAAATACGATCGCTCCCAAGCTTGGCGAGGTTGTTTGTGTGACGAGTTTGCATGTTCTTCGCATACTTGTTTATTGATTTCCTCCATCCACATTCATTCACACACGACTGTTTCAAATTGCCTCCAGGTATGATTGTGAATATGTATGGTGTGTGTGTGTGTGTGTGTGTGTGTGTGTGTGTGTGTGTGTGTTGTACTGCAATAGACTGGCTTTACTCAGGCTCCAGCCTCACCGTGACCCGAATAAAGAATAACATGGTTTCGGGGCAGTGGTGGTCTAGTGGTAGGGCACAGGACTGCTAATCCTAATGTTGGGGGTTTGAGTCCCCAAAGGGTTGTCACTGCCCCCCCCCCCCCTCCCCCAGTGCAGCTAACTGGGTTATCAAAGGCAGGCCATGTCTCTCACTGTCTGTGGTGAGAGGTTCATGTAAAAGAACCATTGCTGACTTTCGTAAATAGTAGGCTGCAAAGCCGTCAGCGTGTTTCTGTCCCTTGCTAAAAGGGTTGTGTCAGGAAGGGCATCCGACGTAAAAACCTATGTCAAATCAAATATGCGAATCGGATGATTCGCTGCGGCGACACCTGAGAAAAGGGAAAAAGCCGAAAGGAAAAGAAGAAGATTTATGATTGACTGGACAAGTAATTGCTCACCGTTTGTCTGTTTTGTGTGATAAAGTGTATATGATGTTTTGAGCTTTACACTGACACCTAGTGGCTGATGTATCATGAAGCCATAACCTCACTCCTACAAATATGAAGAGCAGTCCCTGTGAGCCAACAGCTAAGTAACTGATATGGATATGGCTGATGAGACATCTAGGTGTTTTTTTTTGTTGTTGTTTTTTTTTTTTTTTTTTTAATTATATATATAAAATATTAAGCTGGTAAAACATCTTAAATATGTACAATCCCACTGTTTAACTTGTTTTGGGGACTAAGCTTTGGAACACATGCTTATATTTTCTGAATTTACTTAATATTTAAAAGGTTAAATTCTATTAATAAAATAAATGCCCTGCGATGGCCTGGCAAGGTTTTCAGGGTACACTCTGCCCTCACCCAGAGTTGGATGAGATGGGTGCCAGCCTCACCGTGACCCTCATTAGGATGAAGTGGTTCAGAAAGTTTTGATTATTTCATTCAACTAAATCTTTTCCTTGGGGGTAGGTGGGGGTGGGGTGGGTGGGGGGGTTAGAGGTGTGTGTGGGGGGGTTTGAATAGCACGCTGGCCCCACAGCAAGCTGGTCCTGGGTTTGAGTACTGGGCTTAACAAGGAAGTATTTGCATTAAGTTTGTGTGAACTCTTTGTGCTTATGTGGATTTCCTCCAGGTACGTCCGTTTCCTCCTACAGTCCAAAGACATACACATTAGGCTAATTGTATATTCCAAATTGCCCCTAGGTGTGAGAATGGTTCTTTGCATTTTGGCCATGCGATGAACTCTTGAGCTGTTCAGGGTGTACACTGCCTTCAACCAGAGTTGGCTGAGATGGGCTCCAGCCTCTCAGTAACACAAATAAAAATAGCAGAAGAAAATTAACTGTTACGGAGAGTAACTTCCATGAGAAACATATACCAATGCTACAGAGCGGTCATAGCCTAGGAATCGGACCAGACAGTAAGTCGATTATAAAGGCACAGTGCAGCTCAGTTGACGTGGCAGTTGAATTATTTTGTGTGTGCAACATTGAGACCTCCACTTGCTTAAAAACAGGATGTAGCATTGTGTACGCCAGAGGACACCTGACTAAAACATCACACCACAAATAAAATGAAAATCATCTGCTGAATCATCACAACTACAAAAGATAACCTTACGTGATTAAACAAACATCAAGATTTTATAATGCAGTTTGCTTGCTGTGTACACTTCTGTTCACATGTGCTCTGTAATAAACTATAATAACTGGATACAATGAACTTTTTAATTTTTTGCTATACTGTATTCATATATATATATATATATATATACACACACCTATATATCTAATATATATATCATATATATATGGCGGTACGGTGGCGTAGTGGTAAGCATGTCCACCTCACATCAAGAAGGCTTGGGTTTGATTCCCGGCCTGGGTGTTTTTGTGTGGAGTTTGCATATTCTCCCCGTGCTTGCATGGGTTTTCCTCCGGGGGCTCCGGTTTCCTCCCACAATCCATAGACTTGCACAGTAGGTTAATTGGCCATTCTAAATTGCCCGTCGGTTCACATCATGCAGAAGGCAATGGCAAATCACTGCACTAATCCTGCCCTGAAAACCTCCATGAAGATGATAACCAGGGCGTTGTCCTTTATGGCGGGTCGCCAATAGTCGTCCTACGACTCAGGTACTGGATAGATATATGTACGTATACGTCAGTCGGGGGGTGGTCAATCCTACTTTGCGGAAAATCAGGAAATCAGTCGCAGGGGGGTCTCGACCTCATTAACCGTGGAAACTGAGGGATCCCTGTAATTTATTTATAATAACACCTTTACATATTTCAGAAATAAAACTAAATTAATCATTAAAAAAATCATGTCAGAAGGTTTGTTAATTTTATAATTAGTTTCTCATCCACTTTCATATTTGTCCTTTTTCAGAATGAATAAACACTCGTTGCTTAACACCCACACACAACCTGTTCCTGCCACATTAATCATTTAATATTTCCCAGTGTCACCAAAACAATATTGTGTGGCATCTGGAACGTCACACCACATGCATCATTCCTGTGGTTAAAAGTAATAAAGGGGAAGAAAATAAAATAAAACCTCGTCACACAAGTGGAAAATTCACTTCACTCATGGTGATGAGAAAAACCCGGATTCATTTTTTTACAGTCACACTGGCTGAGGAGTGGAATGTATTCACCAGAACGTGAACAGAAAGTTCTTGACGTTGACGTATTAAAACCAGGAAAAATGAGAAAGAATTAGCATCAGAATGACCTTAACGTAGGGCAGTGATGGCCTGGTGGTAAGACGCTGGATCACTGAGGTTGGGTGTTCAAGTCCAATCAATAGGGTGCATGGCATCATGAACACTTTGAAAAAACAGAACATTTTAAATCAAAATCTGGTGGCCTCTGCTCGAAAGCTGATGATGGCTCATCACCGGGTCTTTCAGCAAGATAATGACACTAAACACATGGCCAAATGTACATAGAAATGGTTCACCAAACACAGAATCAAGCTTCTCCCACGAACAGGCATGTGATTTTTCCACGAATTCGCGTAATTCCGATTTTTTTTCATTGGCCCAGTTTAAAAAAAAAAAAAAAAAAAAATGGACATACTGTGTGTTCAGGAGACCAAGTGGAAAGGTAGCAGCGACCCTACTATAGCTATGAGAGCACAGTCCTATTGGACATTTAGAACTGAGCACGCTCATCTCCTATCCTTAGCTAATATACTACCGCAGCTCAATGCTGGCCACACCCCAAATAACAATAAAACCAGGCGGAGATACGGCAGATGGGGAAGGGCTGAACGATGACTCCGGTGCTTGGTCAGCAGTGGAAGGTTAGCACTCCCTGTCATATTGCTTGAAAATCTTCAGTCAAGATGGACGAGCTTCATGCTCGGATTGCAGTGCAGAGGGATCTACAGGACTGCTTCATGCTCTGTTTCTGTGAAACATGGCTCGAGGAGAGTACACCCGACGAGGCGACTACACCAGCCGGCTACATGGCCTTCAGGGAGGACCGGAGCGCAGCAGCTAGCAACAAGACCCGCGGCGGAAGAACGGCGGATTCTCGTTAAATAAACCTGGTGTACTGACTGTACATTATCTTTAAACCTTGCTCTGAGAATGGAGAACATTTAATTTTGAAGTTGCGGCCATTTTGAAAACAATGTAGTGCAATATAATATAATATAATATAATATAATATAATATAATATAATATAATATAATATAATATAATTTAGGGCAATTTCATTTATTGCAGTTATCAACTGATTTATTATTATTATTACATGGGCTGTCCCTCTGATATACTCATTTCTGATGGATAGGATCAGAAATGAGTACATCAGAGGGACAGCCCATGTAAGATGTTTTGGAGACAAAGTCAGAGAGGCTAGATCGAGATGGTTTGGACATGTACAGAGGAGGGATAGTGAGTATATTGGTAGTAGGATGCTGAGGTTGGAACTACCAGGCAGAAGGCCTAGAGGAAGACCAAAGAGAAGATTTATGGATGTGGTGAAGGAAGACATGAAGGTCGCTGGAGTCAGAAAAGAAGATGCAGAGGACAGGGTGAGATGGAGGCAGATGATTCGCTGTGGTGACCCCTGAAGGGAGCAGCCGAAAGTAAAAGAAGATTATTATTATTATTATTATTATTATTATTATTATGATTATTATTATTATTATGATTATTATTATTATTATGATTATTATTATTATTATTATTATTATTATTATTATGTGTAAGGTCCTTTTAAATATAGAATTTCCATGTATTTATTTTATAGCAGTTTGTGTGTTGTTGATTTGAGCCTCCTTTTCTGTTTGTAACTTGACTCCTTGAACAACCGCACAAAAATTCCTATGTGTGTAAAAAACACAAATGGTTATTAAAAATCCTGAATTATATATTTTATCAATAAATATTATTACAGTCCAAAATTTACAAAAAAATTACTTAATCATTACTACATTTTACTACATTTTACTGCATTATTACTGTATTGATGAGTAAAACTGTCTGTAGAATGTATTTAAGAAGCATATTTTAATAATACCATACATAGGGTTTTACATCCGCGTAAATAACTCGAGGAATTTCCTCTGAGGAATTTCCGCAGGAAGGGTCAGAACTGAACCCCTGCAAAAAAAAAATGCCGGCCTACTGTATTGTGGCGGTGGAGGTGTGGGCTGCACCGTCCCTTCCTCCACATTCATAGCTGAAGTGCCCTTGAGCAAGTCACCTAATCTTCAATAAGATAAGATAAGATACAGCTTTATTAATCTCACAATGGAGGAATTCACTGTTACAGGCTCTTGAGGTACCATCAGTAGGGGGTGCAAAAATAGATACAAGTACAAACATATACACATACATATATATTATATAAGTAAATAAATAAATAGATACATAAATAGTATAAATTAATAAACAATAAAAGAAAAGAAGGGAACGACTTTGTAGACTGGCCTATATTAAAGTGTAATGTATCTGAGGGCAGAGTAGATGGGTTGAT
>CM045746.1:18921965-18991965 GCA_024760905.1 Plotosus lineatus
TGAATGACTTCCACAAGGCCCAGAAGCCAAATCCAGATGAGTTCACAGGACAGGAAGGAGAGGTCGCATGTGACATCTGCGCTGATGATCGCAAACATAAAGCAGTCAAATCCTGTCTGATATGTTTGCTGTCTTATTGCAAAAAACATCTTGAAAAGCATAACAACAAGTTACGTGAAGGACACAAGCTGGTGGCACCACTGAATGAGCTTGATCAGAGGGCATGCACGGTCCACGGCAGACCTCTGGAGTTATACTCCATTACTGAGGGGAAGGTAATCTGCAGTCTGTGTGTTCAAGGAGGGATGAATGTAGTGTCTGTGGAAGAGGAAGCACAGAAAAGACAGGTAACAAGTAATGCAAACCTTTTGAACAATTGTTAGGTCTCATTATTTATTTTTTGGGTTTGCTGTATAACCCCAATTCAATAAAGCTCAGGACGCTATTTGTAAAAACAAATCGAATACAATGGTTTAAAAATCTGCATAATTCATAGTAAAGCAACTTTATATTTATTAATTTCTAAGCCACTTAATCCTATTTAGGGCCATAAGGAGGCTGGCACCCATCTCAGCCAACTCTGGGCGAAGGCAAGGTACACACTGGACAGCTCGTCAGACTGTCATCGGGCCAACACACACACACACACACATCTAGGAATGAATTGGAATAGCCAATCAGATTACTGTGGATATCTTTGAAGTGTGGGAGGAAACCAGAGAACCCAGAGGAAACAAACATAAGCATTAGGAGGACATGCAAACCCTACACAGAAACACCCAACCTTGAGAATCGAACCCAGAACCTTCTTCCTGTGAGGTGAACGTGCTAGCCAATGTGCCACCGTGCCACCCTGAAACATTACATTACATGCAAAACATTTTAATAATTCTTGAAAGACATTTGAGCGACACAGTCGGTCAGGGTTAGCATAGCCGCCTAACAGCAGGAAGTTCCTTGGTTTGAGTCCCGGGCTCAGGTGTTTCTCTGTGGTGTTTGCATTTTCTTCTTGTTAATGCATGGGTTTTGTCTTGGTACCCCAGTTTTCAAAGACATGCACTGGTTTAGGTTAACTGGCTGCTCCAAATTGCCCCTAGGTGTGTATGTGTGTGTGTGTGTGTGTGCTACCCAGTGATGGACTAGTGAGCTATTAGGAGATTGCAGTCGTGTGCTGGATGTGTACACACAAGATGCAAAGGTGCATATGACAGCAGCATCTCCATAGTGAGTCGAATATCTCATCTAGAATTTATGTCCTGGAGCAGAATTTCATTTTTTCCAGGGATTTAGCTCCAGTTGGTAGAGCGTCAGCTTTATCCTCCGGAAGGTCGGGGTTCAAATCCCGGCCGTGTCATACCATAAGATATTAAAATTTGGCAGTTGTTGCTTCCTGCTTGGTGCTCAGCATCAAGAGGATAGAACAACACAATAACTGGTGCTGCACAGTGGCGGCAGGTGTCCAGAGCACAAATCAAATTTCAATGCACACTGACAATAAAGAGTTGTTTGTTTGTTTGTTATTTAGAGGAAGTAAAATTCTCCCTCCTCTTAGATTCTGGTTTTCTGTTTTCATGAACATCTGTGTGCGCCCATTTAGGATGCATCCACCTATGCTTATTGGGGCCAGTGATGTAGTGGTTAGGGTGCTGAGCTTAAGACGGAGAAGTTGTGAATTCCTATCCTTGTTAGACCGCTACTGGGCTAAAAACCTTGGTAGTCTCAACTACAAGTGTGCCTCAGTCCACCCAGCAGCATAAATGGGTAAAAGTAAAAATATTGGAAGGGTAACATGCAATGCAATGGCCTAGTATCCCATCCAGGAGGACTTCACCTCCTAAGTTGCTTCACACTACACGAACTGGAGTGGGACCAGTGGTGTCGTGGTTAGGGTGCTGCGCTCATGAGCGGGAGGTTGTGAGTTCCAATCCCACTGAGACCCTCACTGTGCTAAGACCCCTGGGCAAGGTCTCAACCACAAGTGTGCCTCTGTTCACCCAGCAGTATAAATGGGTACCAGTAAAAATATACTGGGAAGGTAACTCACGATGGACTAGCGTCCCATCTGGGAGGAGTTGGACTCCTGGTTGCTTCATGCTACAGAAACCGGGGATAAGCACCGGCCTGATGACCCACTAGGCTCAGGTGTAAAAACCCATCAGATAGACTCTTTACACAAACTGGGAGCTCTGGTTCTGATGAGCCACTAGTCTCAGGTGTAAAAAGAGACTTCCCCTTTTCGACTATGCTAATTAGAGAAAATGGCACTCTCTTTCAATTCATAATTCGATGTAAACAAATTCAAGGTTTGAAAATGTACATGTCATGAAAAACTTTCTTGAGAGTTTTATTCTTCTTTCTTAAAAAATAGCATAATGGAATCACCACGCGCCCTGGTGGTAAGGTGCTGGATCACTGATCCCAAGGTTGGGGGTTCAAGCCCCACCATCAGCGGGTTGTCATGGTCCCCCAAGTGCACCTAACAGAGTTATCAAAGGCCGACCATGTCTCTCACTGTCTATGGTGCGAGGTTCATGTAAAAGAACCATTGCTGACTTTCATCAAGAGTCGGTTGCAAAGCTGCCAGTGTGTTTCCGCCTTGTAATGACCTGGTGAGCTGTTCAGGGTATACTCTGCCCTCGCTCAGAGTCGGCTGAGATGGGTACCAGCCTCCCTGTGACCATAATTAGGATTAATCGGTTCAGAAAATGAATGAATGAATCACCATGCAAGTATATTTTCTCATAGGCAGAGTTGGGAACGGTCATAAATGAGAGTAAACAGAAAATACAACAGAGATATGAGAAAGTGCAGGAGCTGGAGAGATCTGCAACAACCTGCCTGGTAAGTGTTCATACCTAACTTACAAATCTGTAAAATGGCTTTATTAAACTCACATGGTTTGAAGACTATTCAATATAATGCATTAAATTACCAATCAGTTCACATGCACGTTGAAGAAATAACACTGATACCCTTCACGGAATTTTTTTTTACAGTCACTGATTGAACAGGAGCGGAAGGAGATTACACAGGTCTTCAGTGCCATAAAGAATGAAGTTCAGAAGGTCGAAGATGAGCTACTAAGACCTATAGAAGAACGGAGGAAGCAAGTGGAACAGGAGGCGGAGATGTTGAAGAGGGATTTGCAGACAAATATCAACACTTTTAGTAAACGTATTTCTGACCTACAAATTTTGAGAGATGAAGAAGACTCTGTCTTTTTCTTACAGGTCAGTCACTCATAGTTTTTGGGTTCATTCTGTGACTCTCCATCACATAATAAACCTTTTTTCCATTGGTGCAGACTGTGTAAGTCATAATTAAGATTATGTTTCGAGCATTAGATTTTTTGTAAAATCATGCTGACAGTAGTGTCCTGAAGTCAGAATCAACCATCAACAAATAACTTGAAGAAACACCGTAATTTTTTTTTTTACTACTTAGACCAAGTAGAGAAACACAGGGATCCCTCACTTTCTGTAGTTAATGAGGACCGAGACCCCCCATGACCGCCGATTTCCGCGAAGTAGGATCTACCCTTCTGACTGACGTATATGTATATGTGTATATAATATCAATAAATACATATTCAACACTATAAATGCTTATAACAATTAAACATTCAAAAATAATGCATAAGATGAAAATAAAATATAAATACACACACATACAGACGCGCGCGCACGCATAGATGCGCACCTCATGAAGAAATGTAAATAGTTTTGTTGGGGGGTTTTGGGTTGTTTTTTTTTTTGTTTGTTTGTTTTTGTTTGTTTGGGGGGTTGTGTGCATTTTTGGCCTTGTTTTGGGTCATTTTCCTTAACCTTTCCCCTATTTTTCCTTAATTTTCATATATTTTTTAATTTTTCGATGAATATTTTGGAAAAACCCGCGATGCACCGAAGTTGCAGAAACTGAAGCACAAAGTAGCGAGGGATGACTGTAATTCTTTAGTTTGTCCACCTCATACCAGGAAGGTCTTGACTTCAAATCTGAGGCCTGGCTTTTTGTGTGGAGCTTGCATATTCTGTCCGTACTTGTGGGAGTTTCCTCCAGGTAGCCTGGTTTCCTCCCGCGGTCCAAAAACATGCACATTAGGCTAATTGGCTGTTCCAATTTGCTCCCAGGTGTGAGTGTGAATTTTTGAGTGTGTTGGACTGGAAAGCTATTCAGGGTGTGCCCAGCCTTTACCCCTTGTTGGCTGAGATAAGCACCAGCCTTCCGATGGCCCTGGCACAATTAAGCAGTTCAGCAAAGAGTGAGTGAGAGAAAATCTTATATTTGAAATTATGAATGTCAACATTAAAGTTTTCTTTTAAAACCACCTGACTGGACTGTGACTCGGCAGCCCCATACGCATCACACTGTGTGTTCTGACACCTTTCTATCATAGTCAGCATTAAGAGTTTCAGCAGTTTGTGCTATAGCAGCTTTTCTCTCGCAATCACCTCCCATGTGCATCAGTGACGGGCAGCCATGACACTCACACCAGTTCACTTGGTTTCCTTCCTTGAACCAAATCTTGCAGATACATAACATCAATAGGAACAGTCATTTAAGCAATGTAACAACACTTAATTTCATTTATTCATTCACTTTCTAAACAACTTAATCCTAATTAGGGTGGCAGGGAGGCTGGTGCCAATCCCAGCAGATTGTGGGTGAGGGCAGAGTGCACCCAGGACAGCTCGCCAGGCCATTACAGGGAAAAAAATAACACTCTGACGGCTATGCTTGATGAAAGTCAGCAATGGTTCTTTTACACCTCTCACCATAGACAGTGAGAGACGGGGCTGGCCTACGATAACCCAGTTAGCTGCACAGGGGGGACAGCAATGGCAACCGTTGAGAGTGGGGTTTGAACCCCCAACCTTGAGATCAGTAATCCAGCACTTTAACACCAGGCCACCACTGCTTTGATGCTTAAATTCTTACATTATTATTATTATTATTATTATTATTATTATTATTATTATTATTATTATTATTATTATTATTATTATTATTATTATTATTATTATTATTATTATTATTATTTTATTTTTTATTTTTTTTCCTCCCATTTGTCTATCTCAGTATTAACTTGCAACGTTCCATTGATTTCATATTCACACTTTAGGCTTTTGTCCATATATTGAAAGATTTAACATTGTGAAATGTCCATGGAAAAAAAAAGTTATTTCCTTAAAAACTATTGGGTTACACATGTTGTCTCACCCCCGCCCCGCCTTCCTGCACGGAATTGTAAAAACATATGCTGCTTGGCATCTTTTCAAGAAATAAAGTAAAGTCATCTATCTTGCAGACACATGACAGGAAACTCATTTTTTCCCCCCAGAGCCATGGCTCCGTCCTGGTGGAAGATAATGATAATGACCGGACTTATGTTTCCTTGAACACCGACTTGAGCTTTGGAACAATGAGGAGCATGGAGGTGACAATGATGGCTGATATCAGACAGCAGTTTGAAAAACTCTCCAGAGTTGGTGAGGAGAATGAATGGTTTCCAGTCAACTTGTATTTACTACTTGTTTTTTTATTTTGTAATTTTGTACAGGTATACCTCAGCTTACATCGTTAATTGGTTCCAGGACAGACGACGTAAACCGAAGTAGCTTATCTCTAGGCTAGCCTAGGCTAGGCTATACCAAATTTACTTGTATCTCTCTCTCTCTCTCTCTCTCTCTCTCTCTCTCTATATATATATATATATATATATATATATATATATATATATATATACATATATATATATATATACATATATATATATATATATATATATATATATATATATATATATATAAATAATATATTAAATATATATAATATACAGAAAGCCCCAGTTATTCGGGGGGTTACGTTTCTCCCCTGAAATCCATGAATTATTGATTATTTTAGCGCTTCTTAAATACATTCTATAGACAGTCTTATTCATTAATACAGTGATAATGCAGTAAAATGTAGTAATGATTAAGTAAAAACTTTTCAATTTTGTACTGTGATAATATTTATGAATAAATAAAGCGCTTAGGCTCCTTATCAGAAACTAGAGAATATGCAGGACGTTTGAGTGGCATCATAGGGCTTAAATAATCATTAAAAAAAACACAAAAAAAACAAAAAAAAACCCATGAATTCAAAATTAAAGCAATCATGTTGATCACATGTGAGCGAAAGAGAAAAAAGAGTTGTGCATATCATCTGCAACTAATCAGCAGGAAGGAGAAACAAAAGCTCTCAGCCATTGGCTACATTTGTATCAGGTGCTCGTAATGTCGTGATAATACACATGTACAATTTGCCGGGGTTGTCGCTAATTCAGTGCTTTTCAAATAGTGGGCACGATTATATGATTCTAATGATGTAAACTTAACTTTTATTATTTTTAAAAATTTTTCCATATATTTTTTTGAAAATTGACATACATATAATCAAAAATGACTAAACTCGAAACGACTTAAGTCGAGGTATACCTGTATTTTGTATTTAGCTGCATTATTTATTTATATATTTATATTTAACATGGTGCATAACATTTATTTATTTCACTTCTCACCTGCTACACAGAAACGGCAAGGGTTAAGAAATATGGAGGTAAGAACAAAATATAATTATAATTCATATGGCTGCCAATTATAAATATGTTCTTGAACCAATTGGACTTTTATTATGTATTATACAAAAACATGAAGAAAAGTAAATTAAAACACGGTGACGCAGTGGTTAGCATGTTCGCCTCCCTGGAAGAAGGTCCCGGATTTCTTTCCCAGACTCGGGGTGTTTCGGTATGGAGTTTGCGTGTTCTCTCTGTGCTTTCATGGGTTCCTTCCAGGTATTCTGGTCCAGTCCCCCTGTGTGAGTGAAGTGATTGTGAAATATTGTATATGTGTTGGCCCTGCAATGGCTTGGCAAACTGTTCAAGATGTACGACCAGAGTTGCCTGATATGGGCACCAGCCTCACTGTGCCCCTAATTAGGATTAAGCGGTTTGGAAAATGAATGAATGAATGAATGAATGAAACTAAAATAGTCACTCACTCATGTGCTAAAGAGTTTGATCCTACTATCAGGATTTCAAGAAGACTGCAACCAGACCATTGTAGGACAGCAAACACACTAGAAAGAACAAACAAACAGCCTGATGTGCATATCTTTTGACTGTGGAAGGAAACCAAAGTACCAGGAGGAAGTTCACGCAAGCACGGTGAAAACACGCAAACTCCACCGAAATGTCTCAAAACAGAACGAGAGTCAAACCCAGGACTTGCTGTGAGATGGATATGCTCACCACCACGCCACCATGCTGCCCTTATGTACAACTGGCATTTCAAAATAGATGTTAAATGTACATCACTGTAAAAATGCAGTAACACAGTGCTATGAAACTGACATGCCATCAAGTCACATTAGTTACAGCCACTAGAGGGGGCACAATGCCTCTAATTATTTGGCACAGAAACGTGAAAACAGTGAATAATGGAAATATCTGAACATACTGTAAACGGCTGCTGATTGGTTAGTTATTTTAATCTGCCATAAGTCATTATACATCTGTCTGTAAAGTAAGGTTTTTACATTTGTACACACTTTGTAGCAAATTAAACATAAAATACAAAATTTTTACAGGAATTAATAGTTACTTGAATTGGAAAAATGGATGAATGAATGAATAGTTTTAATTTAGAACAAGTAATTTTGGGGATTCATTTCATTCATGATTTCTATCTCCGATCTTTCAGTGGATGTGACTTTGGATCAAGACACAGCTAATGCACAGCTTATAATTAGCGATGACATGAAAGAAGTGCAAAGCTCTGTGACGAAAAGTGATGTACCTGATTGCCCTGAGAGATTTGATGTGTTTGGCAGTGTACTGGGACAGAACCAGCTGACTGAGGGTAGGTCATTCTGGGTAATAGAGGTTGGGAACAACAATGGCTGGGATATTGGAGTGGCAAGAGAAGAGGCCAACAGGAAGGGTGCAGTGTCCTTCAAACCACGCCAAGGTTACTGGGTAATTGTGCATTATAACGGTGAAAAGTACGCAGCTTTGGAAGATCATCCCTCCCTGCTATCGCTTTCAAATAAACCCAGTAAAATTGGAGTGTTTGTTGATTACGATGAGTCACTGGTATCATTTTATGACATGAATAAAGAAACTCATATTTACTCATTTACTGAATGTGCATTTGGAGGAGTAATTCGGCCCTACTTTAGCCCTCACCTGAACCAAAACACCCCAATGGTTATCTGCCCTGTCAATTCAACTGAATAAGCATTTCCGTCATTTGTATTCATTTCTTTATTCATTTGGTGAATGTGTCCTCATAATAATAATAATAATAATCACATTTCTGAGCAATTGTAAACCCAAACCTGAACAATTATTTCCATAGATATTGTGAATGATGCAGTATGATTACAGGTATATGCTGTGTGTATATACAGTGATGCCTCGATACTTCATGCTTCAGTTTCTGTGGCTTCAGTGCATCGCGAGTTTTTCAATATGGCCACACAGATCCCACGGCTCCCTTGTTGACTGAGTAATGCTGAGAGTTTCAGCTCTCGATGACTTGCAAATGTAGGAAAGTAGCCCTTGGTGAAACTCAGTTTGAACCTGTGATGAGTCATTTAAATAAATAAATAAATAAAGGGAGTAAGTAAGTAAGTATCCAGGGTGCAGTACATTTTCTTGAACTTTAGCTGCAGACCGACAAATAATTGGGAATTTCAGAAACATTTAACACTAATATTATATTATTTTCCTTTTAAAATTAATGTGTATCAACAACAAAAACAAATAAACTTGTACATAACAGATATTTGCGGCTCTTGTCTTTTGTATAAAAATTAATTGGAAAAAAGAAAAAAAAAAAAAAAAAAAAAAAAAGCAGTGTTCCTTTCTGGCAGATCCACAGCCACCTCTGGGTCCTGAAGCAGTTATGGTTGCCAGGCAACGGGCTTTGAGGCCAAGGCCCACACCTGTTCCTCCCTGTTTCTGTACAAAGAAAGTGAAAGGCCAATGCAATGCACAGATATTTAATCTGGCCTACATCAGGCAGAAGGCTGTTATGGAAATTATATTCCTGGCAAGAAGGAAAATAAAAATAATTATGAAAAGAAAAAATACATTTCTGAAAACAAATACAATAATGAAAGAAATGAAAAGAAAACCTTGTTTATGACAAGAGGAAAAACATATTTCTGAACAGAAAAAAATAAGCATTTATATTTTTGAAAAAAGATCAAAAAAGAAAAATAAATCTATAAAAAAGATAAAAAAAAAAAAAAAAAAAACAAGAAAAAGATTTGAAACACCCCCTGAGAAAACATATATTTACTGAAAGAGAAGAAACTTCTGAAAAGTGAGATGCGCAGAAGTCCCAGTTCGAGTGCTGCCTAAAGTACAGTCATCTAATCCAGGGGTTTCCAATCGGTTCTGGAGGTCCTCAGAAGTTGTATACTTTAGAACAGGGGTCATCAACCTTTTTGAAACTGTCAGCTACATCTTGCTGTTACTTCTTGCTGATATAAACAAGCTGTTTATATCTACATGGCGTCCGTGGGGGTTCCCTCATATGGAAGCGAGCATCTTATACCTATATACCTTATACCTATATCTTATGTTTCAACAGTGGCACAGAACCCCACAGGCAGGAAATAAAATTTTAGTTTGGGAATAAAACTGTTTGTTACATTTTTACATTACTACTTATCACAAGATCACTAGATGGCAGTAGATCTTAAAGCAGTGTGTAAATTCCCATAGATTTGGACATTGAACAATGAAGCACGTCTGCAATGGGTTACTTTCTCACTACACTAAGGCATCATGTCTATTACACACACACACACACACACACACACACACACACACACACACACACACATACACACACTACATATGAATGTATATATGTACATATGAAGCTCACACCTCAGGACAGGGAAGAAGTTCTCCACAAATACAGTGAGATTGGGGAGCTGCTCACCTCATGTATGGATGTATGGATATTGTCAGGAGGTGACAGGAATACTTCGATGACCTTCTCAATCCCACCAACACACCCTTTGTGGAGGAGGAAGCCCCTGTGGATTTGGGTGGGGGTTCACCCATCACCGGAGCCGAGGTTGCTGAGGTAGTCAAAAAGAAACTCAGTGGTCGGGCTTTGGGGAAGGAGGGGTGGGGAGGTGGGTGGGGGTGAGATCCGCTATGAATATCTCAGGGCTCTGGATGTTATAGGACTGTCTTGGCTGACACGACCCGGCGTTGACCTAGAGCACACTAGAGGGATTATGTCTCTCGGCTGGTCTGGGAACACCTCGAGGAAGTGAATGGGGGAGAGGGACGTCTGGACCTCATTGCATAGGCTGCTGCCCACATGACCCGACCCTGGATTAAGCGGATGAAGATGAAGATAAAGACATATGGGAGGGCATGCCTTTTATTATCTATTTATTTTTAGTTTTGCTTTCAAATATTCACAGATGCAACAATGTAACTAGTTTTGATGGGAGATTTTGGATTGTTTTTTTGTTTTGTGCTTCTTCTTCTTTTTCTATCGGCTGTTCCCTTCAGGGGTCGCCACAGCAAATGGTCTGCCTCCATCTCACCCTATTCTCTGCATCTTCTACTCTTACTCCTACTACCTTCATGTCCTCTTCAACCACATCCATGAATCTTCTCTTTGGTCTTCCTCTCAGCCTTCTGCCTGGTAATTCCAATCTCAACATCCTACTGCCAATATACTCACTGTCCCTCCTCTGTACATGTCTAAACCATCTCAATCTTGTCTCTCTGACTTTGTCTCCAAAACCTCTTACATGTGCTGTCCCTCTGATGTAGTCATTCCTGACCCAATCTATTCTTATTACTCCCAAAGAGAACCTCAACATTTTCATCTCTGCTACCTCCAGCTCTGCCTCCTGTCTTTCCCCCAGGACCACTGTTTCTAAACCATACAACATCGCTGGCCTCATCACCGTCTTGTACACTTTTCCTTTCATTCTTGCCCATACCGTCCTATCACACATCACACCGGACACTTTTCACCAATCAGTCCAATCTGCCTGCACACGCTTCTTCATCTCTTTTCCACACTCGCCATTGCTCTGGATTGTTGAGCCTAAGTACTTAAAATCCTCCACCTTCTTTATCTCTGCTCCCTTTAATCTCACCGTTCCTCTTGGGTCCTTGTCGTTCACACACATGTATTCTCTCTTACTGAGGCGAACCTTCATTCCTCCCCTTTCCAGGGCATACCTCCACCTCTCTAGATTTTCCTGCACTTGTTCTCTGCTCTCAATACAGATCACAATGTCATCTGCAAACATCCTAGTCCATGGGGAATCTTGTCCCACCTTGTCTGTCAGCCTGTCTATCACCATAGCAAACAAGAAGGGGCTCAGATTTGACCCTTGATGCAGTCCCACCTCCACCTTGAACTCGTCTGTCACACCGACAGCACACCTCACCACTGTCTTACATCTCTCATACATGCCCTGCACCACTCTAACATACTTCTCTGACACTCCAGACTTCCTCATGCAATACCACAGTTCCTCTCTCGGTACCCTGTCATATGCTTTCTCCAGATCGACAAGGACACAATGCAGCTCCTTCTGACCTTCTCTATACTTCTCTATTAACATCCTTAAAGCAAACACTGCATCTGTGGTGCTCTTTCTTGGCATGAAACCGAACTGTTGTTCACAAATATACTGACCTCTGCCCTTAATCGAGCTTCCACTATTCTTTCCCATGCTATGGAAACCGGGGATAAACATCAGTCTAATGCTCGGGTGTAAAAAGCCCAACAGACTTTACCATATACAATCCCTAGAGTGACACAGAAGGTTGAATGTAAACCATTTTTTATGTGTGTGTGTGTGTGTGTGTGTGTGTGTGTGTGTGTGTGTGTGTGTGTGTGTGTGTGTGTGTGTCTGTGTGTGTGTGTGTGTGTGTTTGTGTGTAAAATATCTTCCCCATGGTCTATGATTTTCCACACTAGACGCATCTCATTCAACACATCTTCCCATATAAATACTCTGTTACAAAAATTGATCAATTTCTCATTTTGGCAAAGAAAGTATGCACAATCGGATTGGTCAGTGGCAAAAATGGACTAATGTGCAAATTATCCATTATTTAACTGCATGGTACACTATGATCTTTTGTAGATACCATGGGAAGGTAAAAGCTCAAAGCTACACGTCATTAATGCATTTTTGCAGTATACATGCACTTGATGAGTTATTTGACTGAATGAAGCAGCAATTTTAAAATGGTCTATAATGAACTGCCTATTAACCTTGTCTGCATGGACGGTATCGAGAAACATTAGCCCTTGGATTAAATATCTCACAATTGTGATTTGTCTATATGGACCTCACACTTAATTGAAAAATACTATATATACTAATATACTAGTATACTATATATACAATACCATATATATATATATATATATATATATATATATATATATATATATATATATATATATATATATATATATATATATATATATATATATATATATATATATCTAGGGGCAGTTATGGTTTAGTGGTATAGGGCACTGGATTGCTGATCCTAAGGTTGGGGGTTCAAGTCCTATTCTCCACAAGGTTGTCACTGTCCCCCCCCCAGTGCAGCTAACTGGGTTATCAAAGGCCGGCCATGTATCTCACTGTCTATGGTGTGAGGCATGTAAAAGAACCATCGCTGACTTTCGACAAGAGTAGGCTGAAAAGCCGTCAGCGTGTTTCCGCCCTGCGATGGCCTGGCGAGCTGTCCAGGGTGTACTCTGCCCTCGCCCTGAGTTGGCTGGGATGGGCACCAGCCTCCCCGCGACCCTAATTAGGATGAAGCGGTTACAGAAAATGAACTGAACAATTGTGATTTGTCTATATGGACCTCACACTTAATTGATAAATACTATATATACTAATATACTAGTATACTAGATATACAATACCATATTTATATCTATATATCTATATATCTATATATCTATCTATACCTATATATATCTATATCTATATCTATATCTAGGGGCAGTTGTGGTTTAGTGGTATAGGGCACTGGATCGCTGATCGTAAGGTTGGGGGTTCAAGTCTTATTCTCCACAAGGTTGTCACTGTCCCCCCAGTGCAGCTAACTGGGTTATCAAAGTCAGGCCTTGTCTCTCACTGTCTATGGTGAGAGGTTCATGTAAAAGAACCATTACTGACTTTGGTAAAGAGTAGCTGCAAAGCCGTCAGTGTGTTTCTATGACCTGCAGAGAGATGCGCTCCGCCAGGCCAAATCAGCCCAAGTCTCACCATGAAGCGCCCCAGCGGCATCCTCGGATGTTAAGGGATAAGTGAAGTAAAGTTAATATATAAAGTCACAACAGAAAATAACCATTTATATTTTAAAAAGTGTTATTTTAAAAAAAAATCATACGAGATTGTGCTTACATTCTTTTGTCCTTGAACAGGAAAATCAAGTCTTGCGACACTATTCCCCTGTTGATAACATGATGACTTACCTAGGAATGCAAGTCACATGGGTGCATAAGCCACACACAAGAGGAATCAAAAAAAAAAAAAAAAAAAAGAAAATCCAGACATATAAATACAGAAGTGCCACAGACACCTGAAGGCAGAAACGATCAAGAGAAAAGCTTTACAGGTAAGAGTTACTACTTCATTGAAACATGCTGTGCTCCCTTAAGTAGACTTAAATTTTAATCAATATAAGTAATACTATTCTATAATAACAGTTTATTTTTACTTTGGTATAATAATAATATGTGGGGCAGTGGTGGTCTAGTGGTATAGGGCGCTGGATCGCGCTGATCCTAAGGTTGAGGGTTCGAGTCCCACTCTGCACAAGGTTGTCACTGTCCTCCCCAGTGCAGCTAACTGGGTTATCAAAGGCGGGCCATGTCTCTCACTGTCTATGGTGAGAGGCATGTAAAAGAACCATTGCTGACTTTCCACAAGAGTAGGCTGCAAAGCCGTCAGCGTGTTTCCGCCCTGCGATGGCCTGGCGAGCTGTCCAGGGTGTACTCTGCCCTCGCCCGAAGTTGGCTGGGATGGGCACCAGCCTCCCCGTGACCCAAATTAGGATTAGGCGGGTACAGAAAATGAACTGATGAACTGATAATAATAATAATAATAATAATAATAATAATAAGTTGTAGGCAGCATGGTGGTGCAGTGGTTCGCATATTTTCCTCACAGCAGGAGGAACTGGGTTCGATTCCTTGGTTCAGGGCATCTCTGTATTGAGATTGCATGTTATTATGCTTGATGAGGTTCTCTTCGGGTTTTCCTGTTTCATCCCACAGTCAAAAAATATGCACAGTAGGCTATCTGGCTGTTTCAAATTGCCCCTAGGTGAGAGTGTGAGTATGAATGGTTGTATGTGTGTTGGTCCTGTCATGACATGGCAAATTGACATGGCAAATTGTTCAGGTTGGACTCCACCTTTGCCAACAACCGACTGAGATGGGCACCAACTTCCCTGTGATCCTAAGTATGATTAAGCGGCTTAAAAATGAATGAATGAATGAATGAATAAGGTGTAATTGAAAATTTTCGTGATCTACACATCGATTGTCCATTGTAGGCTGGAGGAGAAGCTGAAGACAACCGCAGCTGATTTTGGGAGTAAAGAGCTAAAGAGGCTAAATAAGTCACAAACAGCTATAAACAGCTAGTCACTCTCAGAATTACACCTCTGGGCAGTTGAAGGGAGCCAGTTGACATAATGTCACATCTTTGGATTGTGGGAGAACCAGAGTATCTGGAGTTGGTCCTCAGAAGCATGGAGATAGCATGCAAACTCCACGCAGAAAGGACTTGGGCTGAGACACAAACCTATAAGCTTCTTGCTGTGGGGTGACAGTGCTAATCACTGATCCACTGAGCATAATAAAGTGCAGAATATTAAATACTTTACATTTTCAAAGTGAAAAGTTGAATATTAAATATCAATGTTACAATATATATATATATATATATATATATATATATATATATATATATATATATATATATATATATATATATATATTGTTATCCAATGTTAAATGAAAAAGTTAAGGTAATGAATTATTTTGCTAAAGTCAATTAATTTCACAAATTACAACAGCTGCAGTTAATTTCTTGACATGTAAAGTACTGTAGTCACTCCAATCATATACTATTAGGCCCGAGTTCTGTTACTGGACTCAGGCGTTTCTGTGTAGAGTATGCATGTTCTCACAGACTTCTGTAGGTTCCCTCTGGGTACTGCAGTGTCCTCCCACAGTCCTCAAACATACACAGTAGGCCAATTGGCTGTTCCAAATTGTCCCTAAGTGGGAGTGTGAATGGTTTTATGTGTGTGTGTGTGTGTGTGTGTGTGTGTGTGTGTGTGTGTGTGTGTGTGTGTGTGTGTGTGTGTGTGTGTGTGTGTGTGTGTTGGCCCTGCAATAGCCTAACGATCTCTCCAGGGTGTACCCTCCTCTTACCCAGAGTTGGCTGAGATGGGTGCCAGGCTCCCCGCAATATTAATTAGTATTAAGTGATTAGAAAATGAATGAATGAATGAATGAATAGTACTTCTATGGACGTTAAAACCTTTTTAAGGGTGGTGTGTATATATATATATATATATATATATATATATATATATATATATATATATATATATATATATATATATATATATATATATATATATATATATATATATATATATATATATAATAGGGTTAGAAAGCCCACCTCAACCTTGGTGAGACCATGTCTATGTTCTCCTCATGTCTGCATAGGTCCGGACACTCTGTTTTCTTTCCCACCGTCTGAAGACATTCATATTAGGCTAACTGTCTTGCTATAAGTGTGAGTGTGAGTGTGAATGGTTGTGTGTGTTGGCAGAGTCTAACCCGCTCAAATCATTTAACATCACTTTCATGAAAATTTTGCCACTTATATTATACACTGCATATTTAATAAGTACTGAACTTAAATAATAAATCTGTTTCATTATTGCAGCCATTTTAATAATAAAACTATATTTAGGGACATCAGAAATTCAGAAATATAAATATAATTGTGTGTGTGTGTGTGTGTGTGTGTGAGAGAGAGAGAGAGAGAGAGAGAGAGAGAGAGAGAGAGAGAGAGAGAGAGAGAGAGATCTGAGCAGCTTACTAGCACTTTACACTGAAGTTGGGTTTACTTTACTTTTAAGCGTGATATGTTCTTTTCTGTGTCCAACAGTTGTGATGTATCCTGAAATGAACATGACAAGATATCCAGGTAAGATAAAACAATTTTCAGAACATGAATTGCTAATTTACATGTGTTTGTTGAGTATAAATTATCAATATAATATACAGGTACATTGAGTTGATGTAATATGTCAAAATGTCAAAATATGTCATAAATATCTGGCATGTAATACAAAAGTATTAACGGGAAATCTAAATTATTTTTAGGTTAAAATTAAAATGTATAAATAATTCCAGGTAATAACAAGAGAGCTTATTATTTAAACAAATAAAATAACTCTTGCTATTCTTCTAAATAATATTGTTATACCCTCATTGTAGAAACACCAGGTAATTATAGCAAAAAAAAAAAAAAAAAGTAATGTATTATCTGTTATTCAAAATCCCTGAGATTCTGTATTATGAAATAATATATTCTAAATAAAAATACCACGACTAAAGTCTAACAAAGGTAAAAAAATTTAAGTCCAGGTGGTGTTTAAGGTTTAAGTAATTAACAGACTAGAACTGGTACATTGTGAACCTTTAGATAACGTGCAATGATTCGGAACAGCAGTGATGAAAAGGAAATATGACACACCATCCACTTGATGATGGATTTCAAAACAATAAAGTTCGGAATAAAGTCTTAGGAAATTCAAACAAATCTGACGTTCAAAAATTCCTTTCAATGAATCAACCATCAAATATTTTTTTAAAGGTTTAACAGACCATACAGTACATTCTGATGTTAAGATTATTCACATAATTCTGTAGTGACTATTTCATCTGAGCACAAAAAGGTCACAAAGAGTATACATCATCATTAAAATGCATAATAAAGTTAAAAATTACTTTTAGTCTTTTAGATAAATTAGGAATTTAATATTTCATGTTGAATTCAAGTTAAATATAGATTGCAACAGCTCTTAACTGTTATGCTGCGAGGAGCCGCTATACCAGCTCATGACGTTGTATTCGAGAAATGCGGTGAGCCGTGGTCATGGCTCTGCTGTACATATGCGAGAAATGCGGCGAGCTGTGGTTGTGGATTTCCATACATAGAATAACAAACGACTGTACATTGGTTAGAATTGACCTTATCTATGTCGGTAAATTTGATTGGCTGTTGTGGAAAATTATATAATATAGCATGCTGAATTTGCATAGTACAGAAAAAAACAGCAGTGTAACAGTGAAGAGAGAAGTTAAAAGTAAAGTGGTACCTCACCTTACGAAATGCGACATTCAAACATTCAAACGCGCCATTCAAACATTCAGACAATGCACGACTTGCTCTCCCACTGACTACATGTACCAACATCCCGCCCCGCTGGCCTCCCATTAGTTCGGAGGGATGACGCAGCTCCCTCCCATTGGCTATTATGGAGCTGCATCTCCCATAATGCTTTTCATGTAAAGGACAGTGTTACTGGCTTTTAACCTTCCATAAACACTTGTAAGATTATAACTCTGCTAAGAAGACGCACACGCGCGTGTGATTTCTAGTACAAGTGAAACGAAGAAGCGAGCTCTTGGCATGCGGTTGAGTGATATCGCAAAGTATTATGGCCAAACCTGTCTACCATTGGCACGATATTTAAGCAGAAGGAGGTCTTAAAAGGTATGCTTTTATAATTATTAAAAGGTTTATGGGGTAGTATTGGGGGCATTGGAACAAATCACACATTTTACATGTAAAATGCGATTCAATTTACGAAAAATCCAGATTAAGAAAAAGGCTCTGGAAGGGATGAATTTCATAAGGTGAGGTACCACTGCACTGTAGAGTTTGTTTGAAATAGAAACAAACTGATGATGTGCTAATTTTATCCAGAAATTGTTTCATAACTGAGAAAGTTAAATACATTTGACAACAAAAAAGGCTAAAACCAATATTTATGATAGTTTATACTTGTTAAAATAACACTCAGGGGTAGTGATGGCCTGGTGGTAAAGGTGCTGGATTACCGATCCTAAGGTCGGGGGTTCAAGCCACACCCTCAATGTGTTGTCACTATCACGCCAGTGCAGCTAACTGGGTTATCAAAGGCCGGCCATGTCTCTCCCTGTCTGTGGTGGGCGGTTCATGTAAAATAACCATTGTTGACTTTTGTAAAGAGTAGCTGCATAGCTGTCACCGTGTTTCTGTCCTACGATGGCCTTGCGAGGACACCAGCCTCCCCACGATTCTAATTAGGATTAAGCGGTTACAAAAAATGTTGATGCTGGTGAATAACACTCAATACACATGTATGACAATTTATGTGATTTCTGTTATAACCCATGCAGGTGTCCTAGAATTATAAATGTTTTCATTAAAGACAGTGTGTAACATTTTCTAGGATTTGATAGCAGAAATTAAGTCTCTATTTACATACAGGCTGAGCCCTCTCTCTGAGGCTGGCGTCACGACGATGTAGTCTGGAGCCATACTGGATGGCAGGGAATACAATTAGCATCTCTAGATACATCTGCACGCTGTACCTTTAAGTAAATTATTAAGGATAAATTATATCAGGATGTGAACTTTCAGATAAGAAATTTGATATCAAAAAAGAAGAAATTCAGAAATTTGAGCATAGAAGCCCAAGCATGTAATTGATATGTTTCACTATTGTTAATACTGAAAAATATCCTTCTGATGTTCAGAGAAACAATTACATCTTGATCTTCCATCTGGGCCAGATAGAATTAGTCATAAACTTCTCAAGAACATAGGCGATTCTATTAGTGATGTTTTATGTATAATATGCAACTGTTCACTCAAGACATGCACGCATCCAGCAGAGTGGAAACAAGTGCATGTTATGGCATTTTTTAAGAAAGGTGATCACTAAAATGCATCGAATTATCGACCTATAACACTAATAAGCTGTGTTGGTAAAATATTTGAGAGAGTAAGCACTTATAAGCACTTATATAATTATTTCTATAGTAACGACTTACTATACAAATATCAAGCAGGCTTTCAAAAAGGTCACTCAACTGTCCATCAACTAATTGAACTATATAACCAGATTTGTTTATCTTTAGATAATTGTGAGCAATATTGTCTTGTACTTTGTGATGCATCCAAAGCATTTGATCGAATCTGGCATAAAGGTTTATTGTACAAATTACAAAAGTATGGTATCAATGGAAATATTTTGAAATGGTTGTCCAGTTACATAAGCAATCGTAGTCAACCAGTCTTTATCAATGGAGCTTTATCGAAGTCCAGAAATCTCACAGCTGGCGTCCCTCAGGGGTCAGTTCCAGGTCCATTTCTATTCATTGTTTATATGAATGATGTAGCAGAGGAACTAGATTGCATAACTAGACTCTTTGCCGATGATGCATCTCTTGGCTAGTCATCATCAGAAAGCAAACTAATCGAAACAACTTTAAATTCTAATTTATATAAGCTTAGTTTGTGGGCAAAAACATGGCTAATTAACTATAATCCAGACAAAATGGAAGCCGTAATAGTTTCATTTAAAAAAGATGTCAAAGATATACATTTATATTTTGATGGATGTGAAATTAAAAATGGAGAAACACATAAACATTTGGGTGTTACTTTTTCCACAAATGGTAAATGGTCTTGTCATGTTGAAAAATTATCTAATACATTTGCAAAGATGTTATGTTCTATGAGGAAATTAAAGTTTCTTCTGAATAGAAATACTTTGAACAAAAGTTCAAAAAGTTCAAAGAACAAAAGTTTTGCAACAAGAAATTGTTGCAAATATAATATCTATAGATTTAGAATTATTATTAAACAATGAATGTTTATCTGTCATGGAAAACCAGTTTGTATTCAAAGCTGTTCAATCTTATATAAGACAATCAAAGAGATTTGCCTAAACTGCCCATCTTTATTTACTTTTTTTTCTTTTATTTATTAATTTATTTTCTTGTCATGTATATTCTCTTATTCTTCTTATTAGTCTTTGTGTTATAATTTGTAATGTATCATCATTTGTAAATATCATGGAGAGGGTTCTCTAAGTTGGATAACTAGTTCCCAATCTTTTTCGTCATTGAATAAAATGTTTAAAACAAAAATCTTCTTCTTGATTACAAACAATGAATTTCTGGGATTTTCCGTGTGTCAGATAACTGATTGCTTGTTTTTTGTCAAAATATGCTTCCTTGTATATTTAAAGTATTTAAAGTTCCTTGTAATATAAAACAGTTTATCCACCCTTTCATACTGGGTTGCTAGCTACCCTACTCACTAAATTTGAAACCTGGTGGGGGATGCGGTTTAGTCACCGACCACTCGACCATACAACAGGTTGTACTGGCTTACATGTTACCAGTAACCAGGCAAAACTTGACCTGACAGTGAACAAAGGGCGGATGAACGCTTTAGAGTAAATGAACAGCTTGCTAGAGATGGTGTCTCAATAAAAACACACTGCAGAAAGAACTTCGGACCTCTACTACAGATATTTTGCCCTTCGTATACAGCCATGACAAAGCTGTTATGGCTGCTGCCTGTGCCAGAATTCTGGCACGGAACCCAGATTGATTGATTGATTGATTGATTTTAATATAAAAGGCATGCAACCAAAGAAAAAAGGACAAATGGCTCATACAGTATTGGGTGTATTGTATGAAACTGCTGTCATACAAAATGCTGTTATAGATGCTTGAACATGCATCCCATTGGTAATTCATGATATCATGTCAATTTTTTAGATCTGTTGTGCAAAGCCCTATGACATCCTATGGTAGTGTTACAATAGATATATTCATTCAATATGTTTTTGAGGAATATTCCTGCATTAGTTTTATAATTGCTTTCAATTAAAAACACAGAATATTCTTATCTATCCATATGTACTATAACTGCAGCCTGGGTTTGGATGTATGGCGGTCATGTCAACAGGGTGTATCACGCAGGTTATTTGTGAAAGGGGCATCCAAGAAATTTTAAAAATCAGTTGTAGAGTGGATACACTTATTAAACTTAAAGTACAGTGGTACCTCGGTTCTCGAACACTTTGGAGGTCGAACAAATCAGAATTCGGACAAAAAATCCGGGATTTTTTTTTGTCTTGGAAGTTGAACAAAATTTGGAAGTTGAACTCGAAAAATGCACAAGAAAAAACGAGAACAAGAGTCAGGAAAAGTGCATGACTTCTGGAAATCAGTCTCTTTTGACTCTACTCGACCACTGTTCGCATGTGGATGTGTTTGCTCCTGTTCTACAAAGTACAGTATACCGTGGGTTTTTTGTTTGTTTGTTTGTTTGTTTTGTTTTGTTTACTCGATTAGATTAGCTAATAATCATGTCTCCAAAGAAAGCTACTGAAAAAAGGTCAGTTGTGTGGAAAACTATTGCGTTTAAGAAAGAACTGATAGCTAAACATGAAACAGATGTGTGTGCTACTGATCTTGCTAAGGAATATGGCATGGCTGAATCAACGATATGCGCGATCCTGAAGAACAAAGAGAGTGTTAAAGCCAGTGATGTAGCGAAAGGCTCGACGGTTATCAGCAAACATAGACCGCAAGTGCTGGAGGAATTGGAAAAATTACTGCTCTATACATAAATGAGCAGCAGTTAGCAGGAGATAGCATTAGCGAGGATGTGATCTGCTGCAAAGCTCATGAAATATGTGAAAAAAGACCTGAGCTCGAATCCTGAAGGGTTCCACTTTAAAGCCAGTCGGGGCTGGTTCGAAAATAAACAAAAAAAAAAAACAAAAAACGACACAAAATTAATTAATCTATTAAGAATTTTGTGTTTGTCCTGTTGTTTCACATTTAATATACTATTTGTTATATAAACGAAATTATGAAATAACATTATGTTTTAAAAAAGTCGTTTTCTAGTGTCTTGGAATGGATTAATACCATTTACGTTATTTGTAATGGGAAAAGCAGATTTGGAATTCGAACAGCCTTCTGGAACTGATTAAGTTCGAAAACCAAGGTACCATTGCATTATGTGTTCTTACATCTGCAATAGAACAACAAATTGAAAATGAAGACAACCTGGAATTTGAGAATCTAGAAAACACACAGTCATGCAAAATATATTCGTATGATTCACACATAAATGCAAATAAATAATTTACATTGCACAAGGAAAAACAAAATAGACAAATGAATTTAACCTTCCAATATTTTTGGATGAGACTATACTTCATCATCAGTTAATTTTCTGTAACCGCTTAATACTAATTAGGGTCGTGGGGAGGTTGGCGCCAATTTTTGACAATTTTGGCTGATTTTTAGTGGATCTCCCACGGCACCGCAGGCACAACTCAAAGCCAGTACTTGACTCATAATGTGTTGTCCTTCTCTTTGTTTGTGTATGCAGACTTGATAATGAGCTACAAGGATGAGCTGATTGAGGGAGTGAATGAGACTCGGCAGATATGTAAAGGTTTACTAAACCAGGGTCTTCTGAGTGAGGACGAATACAGGGTCATTTTAGCAGCTCCAAGCCCTCAGCTTAGAACGAAGCAAATCTTGCATGCACTATCTACCCAAGGTCAACGGGGGAGCAATGCCCTATACAGACTTCTACAGGAACATGAGCCTGAGCTTACTCTGCAGCTTGGTATGTATTTCTGTCTTCTCTGTTCTGATCTTTATATTGCATCTCTTCTTCTTTTTCTTCTTCTTCTTCTTCTTCTTCTTCTAGTTTTCCTTTTGGCTGTTCCCTTCCAGGGGTCACCACAGCAAATCATCTGCCTCCATCTTCATGGAAGCCATATGAATGATTCACAAGTTTGATTTGGCATAGGTTTTTATGTCGGATGTTCTTCCTGACACAACCCTTTTTGCAAGGGGCAGAAACATGCTGACGGCTTTGCAGCTACGCTTGATGACAGTAGGCAATGGTTCTTTTACATGATCCTCTCACCATAGACAGTTAGAGACATGGCCAGCCTTTGATAACCCAGTTAGCTGCACTGGAGAGACAGTGCCAACCATGTGGAGAGTGGGACTCAAACCCCCAACCCTAGGATCAGTGATCCAGCACCTTTTACCACCAGGCCACCACTGCCCTTCTTTATTTGGCACTTAATAACAATAAATAATATAAAATCATCAACAACTCTTTATTTATATAGTAGAATAGTAGACTCAGATATAATTAGTGCAGTTCTACGGAGAATACATATCTAATTCAATTTACGACAAAAAGTAAACCACTGTGTCGCACAAATAAATCACTTAAAGAAGCACTTATGGCCAGCTGTGGTTGCCTAGGTAACCTGCTTGCATGTTTCCCACTTTCAAATGTTTCCGAGCAAAATCGTGCGCAATACCTAGCTATTTCCCCACATGGTGTATTGTGTATTTGTGAGCGGAATCCAGCCAGTTAATTAATAAAAATAGCATATTATTATTATTGATATATAATTGCACAGCAAGTATAGTGTATCATGGACTGAGATTATATAATTATACAGTATATAAAACATATATACTTATTATCTTACATAGTTATTAAAACAGACTATTTCAATATGGAAATAATGAGCTGTTCTTCTGTGTGGCTGCCATGAATTATCCTTTAAACTCGTGTTCATCGTTCCTGACAAAACATTTTTGGTGGCATGTGTCAATAGGTGCTATCTTTATACTTTAATTGCTAATTGCGTCAACTGTGTTGCAAGCAAGCTCAGCTTGTTTAACGCTGTATCCACCCACTATGCTCCACTATGTCATCACTCTTTTCAATGACTGTACATAGTTGTATGTCACTTACCACTTTCTGTGTGAGTGTGTGTTCTTTTAAAACAATCAAAAAAGGTCTCAAGTTTCATTTCTTGTTCTTCATCGTGTACTAGTTACGGTCCTTCTGGAGACTTTTACAGTCACAGTTCCTTCTTATATTCATCATGTTTTTGGACTAGATCGATTTAAGACTGCATTAAAGATTTACAATAATATTTCATTTTTATTTCAACTGTTCATTTTTTTCCCAACAAACCAATGGGCATAGTGCAATATAAATATAAATATGAATATGAATATATTTTTTGAGCAATTTGGTTTATTGGGGCTATTATTATTATTATTATTAGTAGTAGTAGTAGTATTATTATTATTATCATCATCATCATTTTTATTGTTAGTACTTTTGTTGTTATTATTGTATTGTTTGCTGGGTCTCTGTAAGGTCCTTTTAGATATAGAAATTTTATGTATTTATTTTATAGCAGTTTGTGTGTTGTTCATTTGAGCCTTCTTTTCTGTTTGTAACTTGACTCCTTGAACAACCGCACAAGAATTTCTATGTGTGTAAAAACTCAAATGGCTATTAAAAATCCTGAATCCTGAATTCTGAATCCTGAATATTTGTATTTAAAATCTTCTTCTTCTTCTTCTTCTTCTTCTTCTTCTTCTTCTTCTTCTTCTTCTTCTTCTTCTTCTTTTCCTTTCAGCTGTTTTCTTCAGGGGTCGCCACAGCGAATCATCTGCCTCCATCTCACCCTGTCCTCTGCAGCTTCTTGTCTGACGCCAACGAACTTCATGTCCTCCTTCCTCACATCCATAAATCTTCTCTTTGGTCTTCCTCAAGGCCTTCTGCCTGGTAGTTCCAACCTCAGCATTCTACTACCAATATACTCACTATCCCTCCTCTGTACATGTCCAAACCATCTTAATCCAGCCTCTCTGACTTTGTCTCCAGAACACCTTACATGTGCTGTCCCTCTGATGTACTCGTTCCTGATTCTATCCATCCTCATTACTCCCAGGGAGAACTTCAACATTTTAATTTCTGCTACCTCCAGCTCTGCCTCCTGTCTTTTCCTCAGTGCCACTGTTTCTAGTCAATGTCATCACCATCTTGTACACGTTTCCATAATATTTTAAATATCTGGAATAAAAAATTGACATGAATTCATGCTCTCTGTCATTCAGAACATGCTCTCTATGTGCACACGATGAAGCAAAAACTCATTCAGTCAGTGAAGCAAGTGGAGCCAGTGGCCAATAAAATGGTCAACCAGGACTTGATCACAAAAGAAGAATATCTCCAGGTGTGTGAAGAGGAAGGAAGTGAAGCGAGAATGCATGCAATGTTCCAAGTTTTGGAGCAGAATGGGATGAAACAGAGCGACGGGTTCTACAATATGCTCTTCCACTGTGAGCCATTACTGTACCGTGAGCTAGGTCAGTCAATCCTTTAACCATTTTTTGTGAAACATTTATGAACACATTTTCATAAATACTATTTAGGGTGCAGCCATTTATTTATTTATTTATTTAATTTTAATTGAAAACACTCGCATGGGCAGTGTTGGGATGGTGGTGAGGTGCTGGATCACTGATCCCCAGGTGGGAGGTTCAAGCCCCACTTTCAACTGTCCCCTTAAGTGCAGCTAACTGGGTTATCAAAGGCTGGCTATGTCTCTCACTGTCTATGGTGTGAGGCTATAAAAGAATCATTGCTGCCGTTTGTAAAGAGGCACTGCATAGCCGTCACCGTGTTTCTGCCCTGAAATGGCCTGACAAGCTATCCAGGGTGTAATCTGCCCTTGCCAAGAGTCAGCTGAGATGGGAATCAGCCTCCCCCGACCCTAACTGGGATTATCCCTTTAACGCCTAACAGGACCATACAGTCCTCTTTCAAAAAAATCTAATAACTACTAGACGCATTGTACTCATTGCTGCTGCCATTCAGAACATGTTCTATACTTGTTGTGGTATCACCTGATGCAACACAGCTTGGTCCCACGTGCCTCAGTCAGCTGTGAGACAACTTTGAGTGCGCAAGATTGTGCTGCATTATTATTTGTTATTATTATTATGTTATTATTATGTTGTCATTATCATTAGTGTTATTATAATTCTGTTGAAAGATATGTGTTTTTGAGGTGTTTCCTTAGGCCTTTTTGATTAGGAATAAATAGTGATTTTTTTTTTAACTGAAAAAAATAATTTGGGCGTTAAAGGGTCAAGCGGATCAGAAAATGAATGAATCAAGCCATTCTTATCTTGATGATTTTGGAGATTTTTTTTTCAAATTGAGTTGTTTATTTCTGCATTTCTGTTTCACAGATTGATATTGCAGTGATTTTTCATTTCGCCACTAAGCAGTGGATTTAAATTAGTGAATTCAAAACATATAAAAGAATAACTATCAGTATAGTTCACTGTATTCTCACTCTCATTCACTGCTTAATCCTAATAGGGCACTAATAACAAGACTGAAGCTTATGTCAGCCTACTCTGGGCAAAGGGGTGGTATCAGGTTGCCCGATAGTTGCAGAGCTTAATTAACTGTGTTCTAGGTTTTAAATTATAGCAGAAGAATTACTTGCATTTTCATTTATACTCACACATTATGTACAATTTACACATGTACAATTTAAACAACTCAATTAAATTACCTCATAGTGGTGTGGTGGTTAGCATGTCAGCTACATAGCAAAAAGTTGTGCAGGTGTCTTCAGGGTACTCGGACCCATCCCACAGTCTGAAGACATTCAGATTAGAATACTTAGCCTTTCAAAAATACTTCTGAGATGTTTAAGGCACAGTAGGCCACCATTATTCACATAGATGGCCATTTGCTGAATTTGAATCACGTGACAGTTACTCGGCAATCCGCGAATATGCGGGGATGCGAGTGCAAAACCGCGAATAGTTAAGGGCCTACTGTATATGCTGTTTTTGCCTAGAGTTCACTGAGATAGGCTCCAGCTTCCACACCATCCTAGTAGGATTAAATAGTTTGGCAAAGGAATGAATGCATATACAAAAACTTGCTCCATTGGCTTGCATTTACTTTCCTTCCTTATGCCCTGTACCACCAGGCCACCACTGCCCCCCAGGGCACCACTGCCCCCTGATCACTACTAACTTTATATATGGGACTTTATTTGATGAAAACAAAGTCTGATATGCCGAAACATTATGAAGGAAAACATTATTCAAGGGTGGGCAAACCACTGGTCAACATGCAGGACTATTCTACCACACTGGAATGCTGCAGATTGAATAATAAGTTTATAAAATAACTGATTACACTGTTTCCCTGATGTCCTTAAACTCGATTTTTAACCAGTCCTGGCCTTCTCTCCTTTTCCTTTGCAGAAAAAAACAGAGTGATACAGATGTATGAACTGCATAAAGAAACCCGATTTGTGCACCTTGTATCTGAGGAGAATGTGGAAAAGAGATGGAAAGAGCTGGAATTGAAAGAAAATGAATTGAACAAAGAGAAGGAGAAACTGAGGAGAGAGTGGGACCTTTTGAAAAAACAACAAGCAGAGTTGGAGAAGGAGAGGAAACAGACACAACAGGAGCTTAAAAAAATCCAGACGAAGTGGAATAAAAACAATGCTAATGTTTGCTAATGCAAACAGACTATTGACATTTAAATGATATCTGCAAATTAAAGTATATTGTATACTGTATGTACTTTATGTGTATATATAGAGAGGGGAGTGAGAGCGCGTGAGAGAGAGAGAGAGAGAGAGAGAGAGAGAGAGAGGGATGTATAAAAAATGACAATACAGTTGACCCCCAATTTACGAAATTAATCTGTTCTAGAGCCCTTTTCATATATTGGGGATTTCGTAAGTAGGGGTCGTATATTACATGTTAAACGCCTAATTCGTTCTAAGTCCCCAGTCCTTGGACTGGATAAACCCCATAAACCCTTTAAAAATGATAAAAGTACACCCATTTCGTATGCAATGTGTTAAAGATAAAAAAAAAGTATTTATTAAACCATTAAACCATTTTATTAACATATTTATTAATTAAACAATTAAACATTTTTATTAAAACACACGCACACACACACACACACACACACACACACACACACACACACACACACACCTCTCTCTCTCTCTCTCTCTCTCTCTCTCTCTCTCTCTCTCTCTCTTTCTCTCGCTGTCTCTATCTCATTCTCTCGTGCGCGCACTGTGGATCACACCCACAAGACGTGGAATTCAAAGTGCATTCCCTGCTTGACAAACTCAACTTTAATTTGATTCCTTGAGGGATCGGAATTCCAGATGAGCTCAAATGCGCCCACATATATTAAACATTTACTGAATTAAAACAACTTCAAAAACAAAACTAAAAACTAAAGCGTGAAGCTTCCTTCTGTCTCTATCTGGGAGGCCAGCAGGGCGGGATGTTGAGAGACAGCCAATGAGAGAGCAACTCGCGCGTCGTGTGAAATTTTGATTGGTGCATTTGAATTTTGAATTTCTTTTCGTAAGAGGGGGTTGTTTCATATTTCTGGATTTCGTACAAAGGGGTCTTCGTAAATTGGGGGCCGACTGTACTTTGAAGTATGTACTATGTCATAGAAATGAAATAATGTTATTTATTTTCTGTGTTTTCTATGATTTTTTTAAGATCAATATTATGAACTGGTTTCTTATAAAATAAAGCACATAAATACATTGCGAAAAGGTGCAGAGTAGATTTTTATGTCATTTGTTGACATTCAACATTACAGCGAAAGCACATCTATGCATTCATTCAATAATTCATTCTGCAGCCGCTTAATCCTAATTAGGGTCGCATGGAGGCTGGCGCCCATGCCAGCCGACTCCTGGCGAGGGCAGCGTACATCCTGGACAGCTCACCAGGCCATTGCAGGGCGGAAACACGCTGACGACTATGCAGCTACTCTTAACGAAAGTCAGCAATGGTTCTTTTACATGAACCTCACACCATAGACAGTGAGAGACATGGCTGGCCTTTCATAACCCAGTTAGCTGCACTGGGGGGGACAGTTACAACCCGTTGAGAGTGGAGCTTGAACCCCCAACCTTAGGATCAGTGATCCGGCACTTTACCACCAGGCCACCACTGCCGTTCACATGTATACATTAATCCTTAACTGCATGGCTGATTCATGTCTGATGCTTTCTTTACCCTTTTGTTCTGTGATTTTTTTTTCCCTCCGTAATGAACAGCTTCAACTGTCCAAGATTTGAGTCTGTCCACAAATTAACTGTGCAAACAACATTTGGTCAGGAAGTTGATTTGGCTTTTCCAGAGAATTACATTCTCTAACCAGACTTTGGTAAAATGACCTATGTTTTTTGAGTCATTATTTTGCTGTATGAGCCACTTCCTCTCGAGACTCAGTTCACAGAAGAATATTCTGGGATTTTCTTTGTCTCTGCTATAATTCATCATTCATGATTCCAATAATTGACCAGATAATGGTGACAACACTAGATTTCAAAGGCAAATGTCTCGTAGTGTGTGTGTGTGTGTGTGTGTGTGTGTGTGTGTGTGTGTGTGTGTGTGTGTGTGTGTGTGTGCGCGCACGCGTGCGTGTGTGCGTGCATGCATGCATGCATGTGTGTGTGTGTGTGTGTGTAACCTTGGTCAAATTTATTAATTATTTGCAGGTATGACCTTAAAAGCAAGCAAGAAAAAAATTATTCTAATTGCAGTGGGCATGAGTGCATCACATGGGCTGAGTAATGTCTGTATATGTGTTTATAGAAATTCATTGTGTGAAACAGTAAATCAAAGACAATTTAATATAACTTATTTACTCAAGGGTTCAAAGGTTGTTCACATTTTTCTATATAGAAGAAAGAAATAATGTAGGAAACAAATTCGCTTTACACACATGATGAAAATTATTGGGCAGTTTAAGTAACCAGTTAACAGAAATCAATTTTATTAGTGGGCAGTGGTGGCTCGGCGGTTTAGGGACTGGCTTCCTGATCCGAAGGTCAAAGGCCAGTCTCACCAAAGATGTCATTGAAACCCTGCTCCCCCAAAAAGTGTAACTAACCTGGACATCATAGGCCAGTCATGTCTCTCGCTGTCTGTAGAGCGAACCATGTAAAAGAACTATTGCTGTCATTCATAAAGAGGAGGCCATTGGATCACCATTAGCATGTTTCTTCCCTGTGATGGTCTGGTAACCAGTCCAGGAGGGACTCTGTCCTTGCCCAGAGTTGACTGAGATGGGCTCCTTCATCTTCTTCTTCTTCTTCTTCTTCTTCTTCTTCTTCTTATTGTTCTTCTTCTTTTCCTTTCGACTGTTCTCTTCAGGGGTCACCACAGCAAATCATCTGCTTCCTTCTTAATGGAAGTCATATTTATGATTCGTATGTTTGATTTGGCATAGGTTTTTACGTTGGGTGCCCTTCCTGACACAACCCTTAGCAAGGGGCAGAAACAGGCTGACGGCTATGCAGCTACTCTTTACGAAAGTCAGCAATGGTTCTTTTACATGAACCTCTCACCGTAGACAGTGAGAGATATGGCCAGTCTTTGATAACCCAGTTAGCTGCACTGGGGGCTGGGGGGGGGCAGTGACAACATCGTGGAGAATGGGACTTGAACCCCCAACCTTAGGATCAGTGATCCAGCATCTTTTACCACCACTGTCCCGCTGACACTAATTAAGGTTAGACAGTTCAAAAAATTTAATGGATGAATGAGTATTATCAGCAAAGGTGCCTGATGGAACCGATTCCTGATATTTCACTAGGTGTACTATAAGATGTAATAAACATCCTGCTCCAATAAGTGCCCCGCCCATGTGTACTGGGAGCAAAATGGCAGATCAAACTTACCAATTGTATTCAACCAGTCTCTGTAACGGTACAATGAGGCATTCACTGCCTGTAGAAGTGAGTTTACACAGTATTTCAAGACCCCCTGCCACTCGGGAATGTCTATAATATTCATCAGTAACAACACATTTGATTGTTCCGCTGTGCTTTAAAGTTTTTGCTGTGTTGTCTTGTTAATTGTCCAACAACCCATGAGCCATTAGAAACTGCTACAGTAAAACTATGGGATGCTCTGAATAAATGGAGTGATGAGCCAGATATGGACCTATCAGAAAGTGATGATGAGTATTTTTCACCCGATCCTCCTGCTCACGAACTTCATACATTTAAGTATTATCCTGGCCATGTGCTTTTCAATGTGCCATGTGCTAAAGTTGACCTTTGTGTTGATTGGTTCAACGTGCCATGTGCTAAAGTTGACATTCATGTTGATTGGCTCAATTTTACATCTACGTCTTTTTTTATTTAATTATGCTGTTTTCTGTTCATTTACAGCTTTCATGTAAGTAGTTTGGTTGATACTACAAAATGACTAACGAAAATACCAGTATAACTCTTTTATTGTTCTGTTATTATTCATGTTCTCCACCTCGATGTTAATAAGCATTTACTGTTGCACTCCGCTGGAAACAACTTTTTGTGGTTTTGCAACAGAACTGGAATTATTTGTTTGCTAAAGAGTAAATTTAATAATGGCTTGGTGCAGTGAAAGACTGAACAAATAAGTTACAAGCTAATTACCACATTGCTCAAATGAACAAAGTCCAAAAGGCTTTAAGTATTTAAATACATCAGATATATCAGTTTCACAGTACATTTCAAAACCAAAATCAGATTTATTTCATATTTTAAAAAAGAATGAAATATTGATTTGAAACATTCATCAATAGCTGGTTCATGTGACAATGCTGTCAGTTTGTTGTTAGTATTAGCAAGAACCTTGAAAGATAGTAAAATTAGCTCCATAATGCTTGCTTAGTTCACTCTCTAGCCATATCACACTGCCCTTCTGAACCAGACCATTGTTATCAGGGCCGATAAAGCCCTCTGAACGCAATGTAATATGATTCACAAAACAACAGTAAGCACTCCAGTAATACCGAGCCACTCTTACATTATTCCCAATCATTTGATTTCCAGCGACTACACCAGTGACAATGTAAGCCCGGTTACAGTCTTTTTGCACCACCGAAGCCAGGGCTTCCTCATGCTTTTTCCACTGGCCACGATTGAACGTAATGTTTTGCGGAGCTGCGTTAGTCAGTGTGGAGGTGGCCAGCATAGTGTCATCGTTGGCATGGTAAACTGGGAATAGGTGGCCTTTATCAAATCCCGAGTTTTCATAATCATTGTTAAGAGCCTGTCGTAGTCCTCGATTGGGTAATGGGATATCCCTCTGAAAAGTCATACACATAAGGTTTGCTCCATCTAGCTTCAGAAGTACAGAGAAAGAAAAATGTTTAAGTAAAAGTTTATGTACAATATAAAAATATTCTGTGTAAAAACATTACAAAAATAGTGTTATAATTGTTACTACCAGTAACAGGTTGTTTAAGGTATTTTAATAAACCAAATCTATTTGCATCAGTGTATTATCCTGACAGATGGGCTGATTGAATCATTTAAGAAGAAACACAAAATAATCACTTGTAACTTAAATGATGCGCATAACTTGGATAAGTGGTTTGAGACTCAATTATTTGCCATGTGTGAGGTTCCACAAGCCTTCATGACGATTTTCCTCCTTTGATTTTTTTATATGGCGGAAAGCCACATGGGGTGTTAGACATGATTAAAGAAAACTGGAAGAAAGGACCCTCAAAAAGTAATAATTTATTGAATTTTGTCCTTGATCGAAGCCCATAACTTTACAGTATTTTTCACTTAACCCAGAAGTAGGGGGAAGTTGGGGCCAGTTGAACCACACCCTCTCTTGTTCCCAAACATACAACTGTCAAATTCTAAAGCTAACTGAAGTAACTGAAGCCATTTTGTTTTGAGAGTCATAACTGAAGCATAGCGGGTAAGTACACTGGATTAAAAAATACAGTTTTTAATGGTAAAAGTGAAAAATACCAAAATCTGTTTGTACCTTCATACATCCAAAGGTTTAGAGGAACTGTAGACACTATTTTTACTACTTAGAGAGGGATATTCCGAAAGTATTATCACAGCACAAGAAAACTCATTGTGTAACTAGGTCAGTCTGTGGAAATATTTTATTTTCCCATGTGCACATGGGGCCATCTGAACAGTGGTTATACACACACACACACACACACACACACACATATATATATATATATATATATATATATATATATATATATATATATATGTGTCTGTCTTCCTTTCGGCTTTTTCCCTTTTACTCGGGAGTCGCCACAGCGAATCATCTGATTCGCCTGTTTGATTTGGCATAGGTTTTTACGTCGGATTCCCTTCCTGTCACAACCCTTTTAGCAAGGGAGAGAAACACGCTGACGGCTTTGCAGCCTACTCTTTACGAAAGTCAACAATGGTTCTTTTACATGCCTCACACCATCATAGACAGTGAGAGACATGACCCGCCTTTGATAACCCAGTTAGCCGCACTGGGGGGGACAGTGGCCACCTTGTGGAGAGTGGGACTCGAACCCCCAACCTTTGGATCAGTGATCCAGCGCCCTATACCACTAGACCACCACTGCCCCTATATATATATATATATATATATATATATATATATATATATATATATATATATAATTTATAAATATATATTTATAATCTTAAAAAATATTACAGTTTGAGATTTGTAATTATGGTGAATATATTATTAATAGTTTTTGTTGTTGTTGTTGTTGTTGTTTTTTTTTTTTTTTTTAAGAAAATGCCTAGAATACACACAAGGAAGACAACACGAGGCACCATGCCTGCAGATGTTGTTGAAGAAGCAGCTCAATCTGTTGAAAATGGAAATTCCATAAGATTTGCAGCAAATGCATATGGAATCAACCGAAGCACATTAGAACATTGTATAGACAGAAATGCTTCATTCAGGAAAGACAAACTTGTTTGGTTATGCGGGGGTCGGCAACAGAAATAGAATTTTCTTACATTTGGTTCAAGTGACCCATTGACGTGATAAGTTGAACCAAAAATTGTAAAATTTTTAAATTATAATTTTTGAAAATGGGGAAATTATACACAGAAGCAATCAGCATTGTATCACAGCCACAATCAGCTACAATAATTCACACAAATATGAGAAAGCTAAAATTAATATTGTGAAAGTTACTGATCAAAATGTAAAAATTGGTTCAACTGGCCTCACTCTCCCCTATTTGCTACAGGCTTAAGAACATCGTGTATGGTGAAATAATAAGGTTGGTCATTTGAGGGAAGATAAAGTACGTATTGTTCTAGCCGTGTTGCAATCGCAGTGGAAAGAGGCCTATGAAGTCACACAGTGAGTAGGGAACTTCACCTACGGAGATATGTGCTCTTACTGGAAATAGGAGGAGTCGTGTGTAGTTTGTAGAAACAAACAAAGGAAACCCATTCAAGCATTTGGTGAACATGAAAACTCAACCCAGAAACACCATCGCTGAGCATGAGACTCAAACTCAGAACTTCTAACCCTATACACTGTCACCATGCAATACAAATACTTCAGACAATGTAGTCATTTTCCAGAAAGATTTATATCTAAACAAAGACTGGTACTGGATGGAAATAAAAAAATAAAATAAATACAAAACTTATCTTTGCGTAAGTATTCCTGTTACATTCTATGAAATCCCAGTCCTGATACCTCACTTTACTCTCAAATAGTTTCTCTGAAAATGTTTCTGCCAAGCTTTCATTTTTTTTTTTTTTTTTTTTTTTTTTGTCTCCCACAAAGCAGGCTTTGTAACCTCCCGTGTACGTGACGCTACTCTTGTGTGCACTGTCGGCTGCAATTCAAACTTGTATATAATTTTGCAATTGGAAATTGAGTGCATTATATGATAGTGCAATTGCATATATGTGCATAACAGCAATTCATTTGGGTTGCATTATCATTTTATGTTGAACATTGAGTTTCCAATTGCAACATATATTTCCATTTGCATAAACAGTATAAAAATGTCCATATCATGTATCATTTCAAACTGACATTCTTAAAAGTAACATTCCAATCACATGAGTAGACTTGCTCATATATCTGTATGTGTGTGTGTGTGTGTGTGTGTGTGTGTGTGTGTGTGTGTGTGTGTGTGTGTGTGTGTGTGTGTGTGTTCTAATCATAGCTCTTACCTGTGGTTCTACATACCAACGATCAACCCTTTCGACAACTGCGCGGCGAAACTCATATGCAGAGTAAACAGGGATTTTGTATTTGGTGTCATAGAGCGTGGCATAAAAATATTGTGGTTTCTTATTTTGATCCAGAATGCACTGGCATATCTCTGCAAATCGATTATTGTCTGTCGGATCTTGCAACACCGTGGGAGGAATTCCTTTAGAAAAGAACTGAGAACACTTTGTAAAAGAGGTTACCTCAGAGAGAGAGAAAGCAGGCAGGAGGAAAAGGAGACAAAGTGAACTGGGAGACATTGTGATAGTGACACCAGAGAGAACACCACAACAAATAAAGCTTTTTAAATACACACAGGTGAACACACACACACACACACACACACACACACACACACACACACACACACAAACACACGCACACACACACACACACACACACACAAACACACGCACACACGCACACACACACACACACACACACACACACACAAACACACGCACACACGCACACACACACACACACACACACACACACACACACACACACACACACACACACACAGGAAACCACTGCCCTGTGTTATTTATTGACCACTATGGCAACATGGCTGCCATATTGTATGGGAAAATGCACAGATTGTAAATAAAGATATTATTATTTACATAAAGTTTTTTTTTTCTGATAGTCATTGGCAAACATTTATGAACTCCTCCCCCCCAAAAAAGTGTGGAAAATAACCCGCTATCTTCAGGATATACTCAGAAAAAGCAGACAGTGTATATATATATATATATATATATATATATATATATATATATATATATATGATTGATTTCCTTGCTTTTTCCCTTTATCAGGGGTCACCTGACGGCTTTGCAGCGACTCCTTAAAAAAGTCAGTTATAAAAGTATTTTACATAAACCTCACACTATAGACAGTGAGAGACATGGTCCGTCTTTGATAACCCAGTTAGCTTCACTGGGGGGACAGTAACAACCTTGTGGAGAATAGGACTTGAACCCCCAGCCTTAGGATCAGCGATCCAGCGCCCTATACCACTAAACCACAACTGCCCCTATATATATATATATATATATATATATATATATATATATATATATGGTATTGTATATATAGTATACTAGTATATATAGTATTTATCAATTAAGTGTGAGGTCCATATAGACAAATCACAGTTGTGAGATATTTAATCCAAGGGCTAATATTTAATATTGGGGACTTGAACCCCCAACCTTAGGATCAGTGATCCTGCGCCCTAGCCACTAGACCACCACTGCCCTTACTTTATATATTAGGAACTTTTAAAGAGAGGGGGAAAAAAAATTGTGGAGTATGTTCAGTGTAAAAGAAGTACATGTGGTATGTAAGCTGGCGCCCCCTGAAGAGTTTCCCCACATACTACCATCAGAAGACCTAGAACCTGTAGATGAGAGTCCTCTTGACACCCCTGAGTTGGAACACTGTTTAAAGAAGTTCCTGTAAATGCCAGGTGAAACACTGTCTGGTGGAAAAATAAATCCATCTGGGGACTAGAATGAAGAAGTTAACTGAGTTTGTGAGATCTTCTTCTTCTTCTTCTTCTTCTTCTTCTTCTTCTTCTTCTGCCTCTTCTTTTTCTTCTTCTGCTTCTTCTTCTTCTTCTTTTCCTTTCGGCTTTTCCCTTCAGGGGTCGCCACAGCGAATCATCTGCCTCCATCTCACCCTGTCCTCTGCATCTTCTTCTCTGACACCAACTAGCTTAATGTATTCCTTCACCACATCCATTAATCTTCTCTTTGGTCTTCCTCTAGGCCTTCTGCCTGGTAGTTCCAACCTCAGCATCCTACTACCAATATATTCACTATCCCTCCTCTGTACATGTCCAAACCATCTCAATCTAGCCTCTCTGACTTTGTCTCCAAAAAGTCTTACATGTGCTGTCCCTCTGATGTCCTCATTCCTGATCCTATCCATCCTCATTACTCCCAAAGAGAACCTCAACATTTTCCATCTCTGCTACCTCCAGCTCCGTCTCCTGTTTTTTTTCCCAGGGCCACTGTTTCTAAACCATACAACATCGCTGGCCTCATCACCATCTTGTACACTTTTCCTTTCATTCTTGCTGATACTCTCCTATCACACATCACACCGGACACTTTTCTCCAACCATTCCAACCTGTCTGCACACGCTTCTTCACCTCTTTTCCACACTCTCCATTGCTCTGGATTGTTGAGCCTAAGTACTTAAAATCCTCCACCGTTCCTCTCGGGTCCTTGTCGTTCACACACATGTATTCTGTCTTACTGGGGCTAACCTTCAATCCTCTCCTTTCCAGGGCATACCTCCACCTCTCTAGATTTTCCTCCACTTGTTCTCTGCTCTCACTACAGATCACAATATCATCTGAGATCACGTTTGCTATATAGAATCCAGACATACGATTTCGCAGCTGTCGACCAGCAAAGGATCAATTACGTGTGGAATGGCTTCTTCAGAAAGATGGTGACAGGTGTACAGGGATCCCTTACTTTCCGTGGTTAATGGGGACCGAGACACCCAACCCGCAACCACCATTTCCGCGAAGTAGGATCGACTCCCCCCTGACTGATGTATACGTACATGTATATGTGTATATAATATCAATAAATACATATTCAGTGTTTTAAACGCTTATAATAACAATTAAACATTCAAAAATAATGGATAAGATGTAAATAAATAATAAATACACACACACATACAGATGCGCGTACACGCACTCAGATGCGCACCTCAAATCAAAATGTAAGTAGTTTTTGTTGGGGGGTTTTGAGCTGTTTTTGTTTGGGTTTTTTTTTTTTTTTTTTGCATAATTTGACTTGCTTTGCAGAAATTTGCTTAACTTTTCCCTATTTTTCCTTAATTTCCTTATTTTTTATTTTTCAATGAATATTTTTGAAAAGCCTGCGATGCACTGAAGCCGCAGAAACTGTAGCACGAAATAGCAAGGGATTACTGTGTATGCTAGATAAAAGTGTTCCCTCTTGCCCACAGCAAAAGAAAGGTGTAGATTGAGGGCCTTCAAGATTTCAACTGAACAGCTGTGGTATCATAGATTCATGCTCGAAAAGGGATTTTTGTCACTCCTTTCTTTTTTTTTTTAAATTACCGTAATTTCCGGACTATTGAGCACACCTGGATATAAGCTGCACCAACCAAATTTAAAAAAAGAATTTGTACATATATAGGCCGTACCTCTTTATATAAGCTACAGGTGTCTGTCTTCGCTCTTCCACTTCCTGCTAGAGCCACCCCCCCCCCCCTCCCATCCCCCCGAGACTGTTAGCCTGTAAAAAAAATCTATAGATTAGCCGCATCGTTGTTTAAGCTGCAGGGTTCAAAGCATGTGGAAAAAGTAGCGGCTTATAGTCTGGAAATTATGGTAATAATATTATGTCTATGGTGAGTGGTGTAAAAGAGCCTTAGCCGTTAGTGTATTTCTGTCCTGTGATGGCCTGGCGAGCTGTACTCTTCCCTCATCCAGAGTTGGATGAGATGGGCTCCAGCCTCCCCCAACCCTAATTAGGATTAAGCGGTTCAGAAAATGAATGCATGAATAATAATATTATTTTGCTTTGCATCCAGTTAGTGGAAACTTTAATATAAACCTTTCCATATTGTCCACCATCATCTATACCAATCGTCCTGTTGAGGGCTGCAGTTGAGCCGGAGACAATTCAAGTAGCCGTCTGGCCAAGAGGTTGAGAAGAGAGAAAGGCAGCCATTCACAGTCATATTCACACCAATTGGTAATTTAGAGTTGACCTAATCTGCATGCACTATGCCAGGAGACCAGGGCATCCAGAGGACACTTGTGCAGGTGCATAAACACCTTCAGTTGACCGGCAGGTTGAAACGCAAACCTGTTTGCTGTAAGGCAACAGTTCTAACAACTGCATTAATATCTCCCCATTAGAGGATTTGTTATGTTTTTGTTCTTTTTTTTTTTACTGCTATGCAGCTAGAAACTCCTAGATAGATGTTTTATAGCCGTCGTCTTTTTATCTTTAGTATCTCTTCTTCAGTCAGTTGCATAGAGGATGCCATATTTATTGAGTTCCAACCAGTGGTGGGCCGTCAAGGTCATCACAGCCTGCTCTGCTGGCCTAAACACTACCAGAAGCACTGACCTACATTTACAACTAAAGTTCTAATATTCGTTCTAATGAACAGTCTATTCTCTTCATATTGTAGTGTGTCTCTTGGCTGTACCGCTTCCAGTACCTGTATATGGTTGCTAACTTTTTGTCCAATCAGATTTCAGCTTCTTTGTGCTGCCATATAAATCTAATCTGCCCAGAGCCTTCAGAATCAGCAGTTCTGGCCAATGTCACTTAAATTATATTAGCAACGGGGCTGTTGTTTTCAACCAATCAGATATCAGATTCATCTCACAGGGCCAGCGAGCTGGCGTCTTCTGATTGGTTGGACAGAGCAAAACTAGCAGAGTAGTCTGTAGTGATCTGCACATAGCACATTTAAGTTCGATATTTTTAATGCACACAATGGCTGACAGAGGAGGAGAAATTAAGTTGGTGTTGGACTTAATTTTTAAAAATCCATTTTCAAATTGGACTTTTCCAGAAAACATAGATATTATAAGAAGAGCTTGAGGAGGAAAAGTTTACACTGCTACATTTAGCTGAGCGCCAATTTACCGGCAGCCTCCACTGGTAAACCCGGTGAACGTTATGTTATACTCAGAGTTTCTATCAGAAATGGATGGAATGCCTCTGTCTGTGCGATACCACACATTTTTAAATTGTGTTTTTGTCTATTATTGATGGTTTGTACAATTACAACGTGATAGTGGGGGTATTAAGAGGCGGATTAAGTCTGACATGTTCCACTGAAGGCCCAGGTATGCACAGCCCTCCTCTGGTTTTAACACGATGTAATATAATCTCGGAGTCTGAGAATTTTTACATGAGAATGGTCATCAGCCGACAGGTTGCAAAAGTATCAATCAAAATTGTAACAGATACTTCAGTTATGTTTTTCTTTTCTTCTATTTTATAATTCATGATTATATAATGTGTGAAGAAAATATTTTAATACTTTGCTGTTTACTTCTTTTTCATAATAATCGTCTCTGTGTAGAAACATTTCTCTCAGATTCTCCCAAACACACACGTAGAATGAAATGAAGACCACAGAAAACATATATATATATATATATATATATATATATATATATATGTTTTTTTTGTTTGGGTTTTTTTTTTGTTTGTTTGTTTGTTTTGTTCTTGTCTTCATGTTTTTCCAACACCAAACAAAATCTGCTCTTTTATTTCTGTTGAACATATATTTATTTCCATAAGAAATGGTTTAATTAAGACATTGTGAATACACCTTCCTCCTTTCCAAACAAATAACAAAAATAATGCATCTTTTGTTGGTTTAGTATATGGTCACATTAGTATATTGAAATTAAAAATTTCTCTCGATTAAAATAGCCTCTTTTTAAAATGGTGGGGTAAAAAATACACCTATATGACAAACAAGTGTTCCTCTTATGAAGGTAAACATATTACTGAAACTGTGTAGTTCTCTTAGATGGCTCAATACCTCTAGGCGTGTCCCCTTTTTCTTATTACAGAGAACGTTCTTAAAGAAACAAACAAGTTACACTGGTAATTTTAACTTAGACAAGAAGATACACATTTACAAAGTAAGGGCTCACCAAAAGGACATTATAAAAAGATCAGTCTAATAATGCTGTTTCACCCCTGAAGTGTCAAGGGATTCGGATGGATTCCTGCCTTAGAAAGGCAAAAAGCTTCCAAAAGCTGAAAGCAATTACCATGATGTTTCGACACTAAAGCCTCAGCTGAATTTCACATTCATGATCATTAAAGTATTTGGGCTAGTGTCAGTTAACATGATGAAATCCCTGAGATGATGGAAGGAATTTATTCATCATCGTCGTCATCGTCGTCGTCATCATCGTCGTCATCATCATCGTCGTCGTCGTCATCATCATCATCATCGTCGTCGTCATCGTCATCATCGTCGTCATCATCGTCGTCGTCATCGTCGTCATCGTCGTCATCGTCATCGTCGTCATCGTCGTCATCGTCGTCATCGTCGTCATCATCGTCGTCATCGTCGTCATCGTCGTCATCGTCGTCGTCATCGTCGTCGTCATCATCGTCGTCATCATCATCGTCGTCATCGTCGTCGTCGTCATCGTCATCATCGTCGTCATCATCGTCGTCATCATCGTCGTCGTCGTCATCGTCGTTGTCATCATCAACATCAATTTTGCCTGCCAGCACATCTTCAATCCAGGTGTCCAGTTCATATGAAGTGGGCATGTCCTCCTCATCATCCATCTCCATCCAAACACTGTCAGCCTGCATAACAACATCTCATTATTAAATCAGTAAATCTTTATGAATTGGAATGTGTGTGTTAATTGTAGTGAGAATTTTAATATATACAGGGAAGAAGGTTTTTATTATTAAAGTTAAGAGTGTCCAGAACTCATGTTTCAGAAATCACATGCTGTGAATTCAGGACAAATAACCTTTAGTTGCATTCAAAGCAAGCAAACCAAAGTAAAAATAATAGTACTTTACTCATTAGTATAAAATATACTTAGATAATAAATCTGCAACCAGGGGTTTTCGTTGTTGTTTGTTCAAAGTTCATTAAAAAGGTTCTAACCTCCAGTCCAGAGGATCGCTGCCCTGGACAGTTTGTTGTTATTATTTTTTAAGGTGACTTGCTCATCTTATCAGTTAATAATCAAAGCTTTAACAGGTGGAATAATTTCAAAATGTGTAGGGGAGGGGATCCTGAAGCCTGAAGGTAAGACGTTCTTGCATATACACAGAAACGGCATGTTGAGATGTAAGGAACAATCCTGATTTGGAATATTAAAACCTATCAAACCAAATAAACAAAAACAAACAAAAAACAAACAAACAAATAAATCAAAAAAACACATATAAAGGTAAAAGTGCATAACACTAATCAGCAAAGAGTAGAACGTTAAAAGTACAAATAGAATTACTGAAAAGCAGAGCCATGAAGATAAATAAATCCACACGAGAAGACAGGCAGGTTAGCGGCGATGGATACACTGAGTGTTTGAATCAAGAGGTCGATTTAGAAACCACAACCACAAACTCATACAGAACACAGCCGAGCATTTCAGGCATTGGACAGACATCTTATCACAGCCCTTCAGGCAACAGCCTGGCTCGATAACATAGGTGATGTTCTTACATCCTTTACATCCACCACACCAATTTGTGGAGAGGAAAGATCAATGTCAAACGTGTTTTCCCAGTAGGGCACCAACTAAAAGGAAAAAAAGATGCATTAATAACCCGTAGATCATTATCCGCCCATCAAATTTCTACATTATAGCACAAAAAGTCAACTTCAAGACTAAAGTCATGTTGAATTGGATAAACTGACACAGCCTTCATTTATGCAAAGTAAAAGATATTCTTACACAACAAATATTACGAATTTCATTACCAAGGGGAAGTCATCTGGGTCGATCCAGATGATGCTCAGTTCAGGGTTTTCAGTGTTCTCACGGGCGACCTCTTTCAGAATCTCCAGGAATTCAAATCCATCTAATTAGATGTGAAATGTTGTTAATAAGACAATCGGGGGGAAAAAAATCAAAAGATTTGTTCCTTCTAAAGCTTTGAGAATATTTTTATTTATTAAACTAACTAGAACAACAGATTATTGAATTGTGTTTTTCACTGTGAGCAAAACTCTCACTGATCTGATCTTTATTAAGCCTGATAATCAACGTGTGCACAATTGAATTGCAGTGATCCCTCACTACTTCGTGCTTCAGTTTCTGCGGCTTCAGTGCATCGTGGGTTTTCAAAAATATTCATCAAAAAATGTGCAAAACAAGAACAATTATGCAAAAGAAAAAAAAACCCCAAACAAACAAACAAACAAAAAAACAAACAACCAAACAAAAACAAAAAACAACCCAACAAAACTACTTACATTTTTGTGTGAGGTGCGCATCTGTGTGTGCGTGCATGTCTGTATGTGTGTGTATTTATATTTTATTTACATCTTATGCATTATTTTTGAATATTTAATTGTTATTAGAGTCATTTATAGCATTGAATATGTATTTATTGATATTATATACACATATACATGTACGTATATGTCAGTCGGGGGGGGGTGTTCAATCCTACCTGCCGGAAATCGGCAATTGCGGAAAGATTTACGAAATGTGTAAAAATTTACAAAAAGTGAGGGATCCCTGTATTCTAAAGGGCAGATATTAGATATGTCTAAAACACGTGAAGATATTTTTCACTATTCACAATGTAATGCAAGAAACAAACATCACCATGACTCACTGCCTTTAATTGACTCTCATGTGAACAGTAATGTTAAGAATTCTCAAGAGTCTTGTGTCAAAATTCAAGTCGCCGGCTCCGCTGTGTGCAAACTTCTTAGTTATTGTTATTGCGCAAAAGGTGTAAAGCGAAATTTTGCACAAAAAAATAAATAAATAAATAAATAAATAAATATGAAAGTGCATAAAATTGTTGAATTAAAGAAATGGTAAATTAAACAAACAAACAAAAAAGCTGGTTCTGCAACAACCGCTCCTCAGAATTTGCTCAAATGTTTTATAATTTAGACAAATATATACGCACTACTCTTCAATAAAAAATGATTAAATTAATACAATTTAATGTAACAAAGAGTAGAATTTAATGTGAAAATGTAGGTCAGTGCTTCTGATTGTGTTTAGACCAGCAGAGAAGGCATTTCTGGTCCTTATGGCCAACATTTACAAATTGTTACACTTTTAATTGTAGCTACCACAATTTTCGGACTATTGAACGCACCTGAATATAAGCCGCACCAACAAAATGCAAAAAGAAAAAGTATATGCACACAGATAGGCCGCACCTCTTTATAAGCCGCAGGTGTCTGTCTCGCTGCTCCTGCTAGAGCACCCCCTGGAGGCTGTTATCCCCTAAAAAAATCTTTAGATTATCCGCATCGGTGTTTAAGCCGCAGGGTTCAAAGCATGTGAAAAAAGTAAAGGCTGATAGTCCGGAAATTACGATACGTATAAGACTCAGAAAATCAAGATTGTCTCCTATAGCAAATAATGATTTGTACTGATATGGTAACTATTGTGTGTACACTGTCTATGCTGAAAATGTCTTCTACTTTCTCAGAAAAACAAAGTGTTGGCTCTAATCCACTTTTATGGATTTAGCTTACCGGGGTCTGATTCTTCAGCAAAGGCTACAATGTGTTGTCCATTAATGTCATCCTCCTGATAGATAGACAGATAAATAGATAGATAGATAGATAGATAGATAGATAGATAGATAGATAGATAGATAGATAGATAGATAGATAGATAGATAGATAGATAGAAATGAATGCATAAATAAATGTATTTGCTGCGCATTCAAAATGTTTTCTTCTTTCGGCTTACTTGAAAGCCATTAACTAATCATTGGTATTTCTCAACCAGCCAACATATTCCATCACTGAGACTGGATAACTAAGGGAGCTTGCCTTCCTCCCTGAGAGATTTATAAATTTACCTCTAAAGATTTATGTGGTATGAATCAGTTTAAGGTAAGACAGCTTACCCAGGTTTCATACATGCTGTGAGGTTCTAGTTTTCTCAGAGTTGGTCTGAAGGAAAAAGGAGAGAGACAAGACAGAATTATGGAGAATAATAAAAAAGAATAATAAGCTACTGCATTTTCAATACATATAAGGGTCAAATTGTTAATCAAGTAGCAGTGAGTGGGCCTTCAAAATAATTCTAAATTCTACATAAATATCTCTATATTTGGAACTATTTAAAGTTCACTAGCAGTTGAGCTGAAAGCTCATATTGATATTGATACACTGAGGCTTGTCATACCGTCATTTTTTTTCAAGTAGAAATTATCTGAATATATATATATATATATATATATATATATATATATATATATATATATATATATATATATATATACAGTGAGTCGTCGATTTACGACCTATGCGAGTTACGTCTCAACTTTACGACCGCAAAAGTGGTGAAGCATGATTCATGGCAGTGCAGTGTGAGTGTTGCATATGACAGTTGTTTGCGCTGCCAGCAGCGCCAGCATCTTAAAAGGCCAAGCAGGAGATGATGCAGCTTCACTTTATAACTGCTCAGAGCTCAGAGCAAATCTATTCATCTACTTTCAATGCCACGTCACTGTGGCGCGAAGCAGAGAGCCAATTCTTTCTGTATGTGGGCGGGTCTGATAACTTGAAATTCTAATTTTATTGGACTCACACGCTGCCAATGATGTGGAAGAAACACGTCATTGCACGCTGCAGTGTTTATGTGACAGGAAGCGTGTCCCAAGTTTTGGCAATCAGCTGGTCTGCGGATTGAAGTTTTTCCTTGTCTGTCCATTTGTGTTTGCTTGCCAGCTGTGCTCAGCTTCGTGGAAATGAGCTGATCAAATGCATGTGCACACACTCAGATGCGCACCTCACAAAAAATGAAAGTAGTTTTTGGGATGTTTTTTTTGTTTGTTTGTTTAGAGGTTTTGTATAATTGGCCTTGTTTTGTGGCATTTTCCTTAACTTTCCCCCTATTCTTCCATTTCTTTATTTATTAATTTTATTTGATTAATAGTTAAAAAAAACACAAGGTACTGAAACGGCATGAATTTAAGTAACAAGGATCCCTATATATATATATATATATATATATATATATATATATATATATATATATATATATATATATATATATATATATATATATATATATATATATATATATATATATATGTGTGTGTGTGTGTGTGTGTGTGTGTATTTATATATATATATATATATATATATATATATATATATATATATATATATATATATATATATATATATATATATAGTTTTATATGTGTGTTTCTGTGATGGCCTGACAAGCTGTCCTGGGAGTACTTCATCCAGAGATGGCTCAAATGGGCACCAGACTGCCCACGACCCTAATTAGGATTCTACGCTTGAGCCTAGTAATTCATCAGGCCTGTGCTTATCCCCGGTTCCGTAGTGTGAAACTACCAAGATTTCAACTTCTATTGGACGCTAGTCCATTGCAGGTTACCTTCCCAGTATTTTCACCCGTATCCATTTATACTGCTGGGTGGACAGAGGCACACTTGTGGTTAAGACCTTGCCCAGGGGTCTTACTACAGTAGGGGTCTAACTGGGATAAATAAATAAATAACCAAACAAATATTCATTCATTTATTCTGATTCTTTCTGATGTCAGAATGAATGAATGGATGAATGAATGAATGAATGATTTGATTGTTTATTTATTTGTTTATTTTTGTTATAAGGCTTACCTTTCGTGATCCTCAATGAAATCAACCAGCTCGGCCTCAGTATAGGGTTTTCCTGGGATTGGGGTAGGCTCAGTCATGAAAGGCTCATAGAAATCCACTTCATTCATCTCCAGCTTTAGTTTTTTGGCAATCTGCACAGAGGAAGTTGAGAAAGAGAGGAAGCATGAAACATTTAGGTTGCGGTACAATGCAGGTGTGCCAGACAAAGTGGAACCTGGCAATTTTTGTAATATTTTAACCTGGCAATTGTCTCAATTGTCTGGTCCACATTACTCATATGTAAACTGTTAGATTTACTGTGTTATTTTGCATTATTTTCAAAGGATTTAACTGATGGTGGTTATTCATTTCATTCACATGCACAGGGATAAGGGGTTCTATGTAGGGAAAAATAAATGAATTAAAATCTGTAGAGAGGGCCAGTGGTGGCCCTGTGGTAAAGGTGCTGGATCACTCATCATAAGGTTGGGTGTTCAAGCCCCAGTCTCAACAGGTTGTCACTGTCCCACCCTAGTGCAGCTAACTGGGTTATCAAAGGTCAGCAATGTCTCTCACTGTCTAGGGTGTGAGGTTCATGTAAAAGAACCATTGCTGACTTTCAACTAGAGTAACTGCATAGTCGTCAGCGTGTTTGTGCCCTGCGATGGCCTGGCGAACTGTCCAGGGTGTACTCTGTCCTCGTCTGGAGTAGGCTGGGATGGGCGCCAGCCTCCCCACGACCCTAATTAGGATTAAGCGGTTACAGAGAATGAATGGATTATTATATTATAATAATAAAATAATATGGCAGAAAATGCTCATTACATCACACATTAATGTTTTAGTTTAACTTACTTTTGAGTTGAAAGTGGCAAAAAACTTAATAAAGGGATGGAACTCTTCAGCGGCATCATCATATTCAATAAAGTCTGAAACATAAAGGAAATATATGTGATATACATATCACAGCATGCATTATTAAACAGCGGGAAAACAGACTGTATCAGTGACACATACACACACAAACACACACACACACACACACACACACACACACACACACACACACATACACACACATACACACACACACACACATCTATCTCTATATATAAAACACTGAAAAAAGAAAAATCAGGCATGAGTGCAGGAACAACACTGGATCACACTTACGTCGGGAATTTTCATTCTTAAAGAATCCCACCAGCTTGACCTCCTCATCAAGGTTAAAAAAGCCTCGCAATTCTCCCTCATTGTCAATGATTTCCACCGGATCCTCGATAACCTATATGGACCAAGAGGGACACATTGATGCATATTCGGTGAAGGATTTGAAAAAAAAAAAACATGAGCTTTTAGCTTGAAGCAGGTATTTAGAAGGTTTACAAAGAATCTCAATTTCATTAAATTAAATTCAGTTTATTTGTATAGTTGACATTGCCACAAAGCACCTTTACACAGCAAAACAGTTAAAGTAGGGACTTACAAAGTATAAAGGGATTTGAACATTTCTTAGAACTCCTATATATCCCTAATGAACATGACGGTGACAAGGAAAAACTTCCTCAGTAATTGCGAGGAAGAAACCTTGAGAGGAACCTCACCCAAAAGGGAAACCAATCCTCATTTGGGTCAAACCATATAAATAAAAATAAAAGGACAGGACAAAGACTTTCGATTGAAACTCCATTTATCACTACAGATCTGTTTCAAGGGGTGGTGAAACCATCCTCTCTCTTCAGGTGATTATAGAAGAAAGTCTTTGTCCTGTCCTTTTATTTTTATTTGCTCTACCAAAAAGTATTGAGCACTCTCCTACGGAACAATATACTCAGAAAATCATACATACATATATATATATATATATATATATATATATATATATATATATATATATATATATATATATATATATATACAGTCACTATTCGAATTACAACCTAGATCGGTTCCGACCAGCCTGTTGTAAGTCGGATTGGTCGTAAGTTGGATATTTAACAAAACAAAACTGAACCCACCCAGCACTTGTTATGAATTCATGTGAAGCGTATTCTTCACCTGCACGTTCTTTCAACATGCGAAATAAACTTGTAGCCTTACTTTGCACTGCTCGCAACATCACGTTCACATTTCTTTGCCTATTATCTTCCAACCACGTGTATAGCAACTTTTCCATCTCTGAAATCGGTCCTTCACGCTGTTCTGTGATGATAGTTGACTTAATTGGAGCTGCTGCTTTCACTGTTTTCTTAATGCGCTCCTTGTCCTTCAAAATTGTCGACACCATGGAGTGGGAGCGATGGAGATCTCACTTTCACTTTCATCTTCGTCTCCAGTGACAGTGCCTTCCTGGTTTTCTTGGTAGAATTGCCATCTGATGAATCGGACTTCCTCTTGGGGGCCATGGTAACGGTGTAGAGTAAATGGATGTAAAATTGTACTGTAAAAGAAACGTTACTGCGACGGCATCTAGTCACTGAGTGTAGGGGTAGAATGCTGTGAGTGTGAGATGCTGGGATGCTGCACTGCCACAACGATCTTACACGCTGCGCTGCCAGACATATACAGTAAACTCATCATAGGCATCTGATAGACGTGGCCGTAAGTACAGGTGGTTGTAACTCGCGTAGGTCGTAACTCGCATAGTGAGTGTATATCTATCTATCTATCTATCTATCTATCTATCTATCTATCTATCTATCTATCTATCTATCTATCTCTGTGTGTGTGTGTGTGTGTGTGTGTGTGTGTGTGTGTGTGTGTGTGTTTGTGTGTGTGTGTGTGTGTGTGTGAGAAATTCATTAAAGTCCAAAAAATTGTCCGGTTGGTTATATAACGACTGTAAGTCCTATATAATTATTATGGGAAATAGTCGATATCACCAGCAGTGAAAAGTCATGTTCACAGTCTGGTAGTGCACATCTGGATCCATCTTGGTCTTCATTAACAAGAAGGAAAAGCTTCCAAGATGAGGACTCCAGTCAGCATCAGCACACCAGGACAGACCATAGGACTCGGGAAGTGTATTTATTTTAAAGAATCTACGAAATTTTGGCTAAAAGGATACAACTTGCATTCTTTTAATTATGTTTTACAGTTTTTATTATTGTTGTGAAATGTCTACTCAACAAATGACTTCCTATTGTCACTTACATTATATCAGATGAAAAGAATGGTTACTTATCAGCCCCCCCCCCCCCCCCACCCTTTCTTTTTTTAAATTAATTAATTCAGGTAAAAAGTGCAATATCTGAAAATGTTTTTAGTATACTGTATATAAATGGGGATTTATTGCTTGGGCCATGCAGTATAGGTTTTGTGGTCCAAGCTACACATATATAACAGATAACAGTACGACTTACATCATAAAGGAATTCCACCAGCGTTTCTGCAGCCATCTCGCCGTCGTACTCAATGATCTCATCATCAGCAAAGATGTAAATACTGTCAACTTCATCCAAGCCTGTCCAAATTGGTGGAATTTACACAGAATTAGAATTTACACAGACTTTCTACCAGAAGCCTAGTGTAAACCTTTAATAATCCAGTTGCAATACTATGATAATCTTCAGTTTAAGCAATTTATAACAATATTTGGCATTCAGTTCAGTTCATTTTCTGTACCCGCTTAATCCTAATTTGGGTCACGGGGAGGCTGGTGCCCATCCCAGCCAACTTCGGGCGAGGGCATAGTACACCCTGGACAGCTCGCCAGGCCATCACAGAGCTATTTGGCATTTACACTTTTAATTATTATTATTATTATTATTATTATTATTATTATTATTATTATTATTTGTCTTGTAAGTTTTACTCCACACTGAAAACTCTTCTGTTATAATGCACCCGATCTGTTTCCAAATCATACACACTGCCTGGCCAGAAAGAAAGCCGCACACATGAGCGTGTTGTTCCTCCATCTTTAGCGTTGCTTACAGCACATCATCACCGTCACCGACGTCTTGAACTGTTGAAGGAAAAACTGAACCGCTTTATAAAGTCTTCTTCTCTGGTACATCCTGCCAATTTTCAGTTGGGTTAAAGTCAGGACTCTGGGGGCAAATGTCCATGGGAAAATGATTCCTCGTGCTGCCTGACCCACTCTTTCATTATTTGAGTCACAATTTTATATCTGTGCCATCAGGGAAGAAAAATCCATTGTGTGATAATCTGCTCATTCAGTACATTCAGATCATCGGCTGCTTCATTTTAATGCCACATTATTGTTGCTGAGCCTCGACTCGACCAACTGGAGTAACAATGCCATGGAGATTACATGCTGTGATCAGGGATAAATGTAAGTGTGTGGGTTTTTTTGTTTGTTTTTTTGTTTTGTTTTGTTGGGTTTTTTTTTTTTTTTTTTTTTTTTTTTTTGGACCAGTTCAATCACATACATATCAGATTTTTATCTTCTTCTAAAACACAGTGGTGGCCTGGTGGTATAGGTGCTGGATCACTGATCCTAAGGTTGGGGGTTCAAGCCCCATTCGTCACAGGTTGTCCCTGTGTTGAGGTTGTCCCCCCCAGGGCAGCTAACTGGGTTATCAAAGACCGGCCATGTCTCTCACTGTCTATGGTGTGAGGTTCATGCAAAAGAACCATTGCAGACTTTCGACAATAGTAGGCTGCAAAGTCGTCAGCGTGTTTCTGCTCTGCGATGGTCTGGCGAGCTGTACAGAGTGTACTCTTCCCTCACCCAGAGTCGGCCGTGATGGGCGCCAGCCTCCCCGTGACCCTACATAGGATTAAGAGGTTGCAGAAAATGAACTGATGAACTGAACTGAACTGCCAAAACAGAAACAATCCAAAGACCAACAGATAATGGTTCCGTTTGATTATCCGGAGGTTTAGTATGAAGGTTGTGGGACTGTGTTGCCTCTGTAATGGATTAGCGGGGTTCAGGGTGCAACTCAAGCAGTCACCTGGGATTAGCTCCAGTGAGCGCAAACAGGACAGGTGGCATAGAGAGTCTCTGGATAGTCCTGATCCTCTGAGGAATGCCAACTGTTGGCTGCCTATTTAGTCAACAGAAACTCTGTATTCCGAGGGTTATCTTACTTTTAAAGATTAGATTGAATGCACTGATTCTTCTGCCCTGGAAACATGCAGCACTGACAAGTAGTAGAAGAATATAATGACATTTTAAGAAATACAATAAGATTTCTGACATTTATTTTTTCCTTACTTCAGGCAGCGCGCAGTCAGATGAAATATCATTTAGTGGGTTACATATAACATCATGGTTTCCAGCACCGGTTCTTAAACCAGGCCCCGAGGCACCGCAGACTCTCCAGATTTTTTTTTTTTCTTTTCCTATGTTGTGAAATGAAATGTGATCAAAAACGTGAACTCTCTGACTGTCCCCGAGGACCGCTTTGGGAACCACACTTCTGGTAATGGTTGTGTTTATGTGCACAACAAATTTGACTTCACATTTTTATGAGTGTATATTGAGCAGATTTCAAGATTTAGAAACTCGACAATCCTGGAGTTCAGACATTGGTTGTGCTGCTCTTAAGCTTGGAATGCCAAGTTGATTTATTCTTCCACAAGAGGGCAGTATATTGATAGAAAATTAAAGCATAAATAAATAATTCCACTTCGCAGACATCCCATAATTCAGTCTCTCTGTTCAGCTCTCTATATATGTGGCTTTCATACGTATGCAATCCCAGTAAATCTTTTGAAATATTATATTCTGAAACTGGAATAAACTAAACTGTAATCATATGCCATAAATCTACATAAAGAAAACAATAATTTTTGTGTAAAAACTGATGATTATGAATCAACTGTTGATGATTTTAGATGAAATCCATTGACATGGGACCTGAACACTTGTTGGAAAAGAAAACTGACCTTGTATAACAGTGAGAGTTTCCTTTCGGCTTTTTCCCTTCCTCAGAGGTCGCCAGAGCAAATCATCCGATTCACACTTTTGATTTGGCAGAGGTTTTTACGTCGGATACCGTTCCTGACACAACCCTTTAGCAAGGAGCAGAAACATGCTGACGACTTTGCAGCTACTCTAGTCGAAAGTCAGCAATGGTTCTTTTACATGAACCTCTCACCATAGACAGTGAGAGACATGTTCGGCCTTTGATTACCCAGTTCGCTGCACATGGGGAGTGACAACCTTGTGGAGAGTGGGACCCGAACCCCCAACCTTAGGATCAGCGATCCAGCGCCCTACACCACTGCCCAAAGTAGCTAACATCGTGAATATCATTAATTTACTGATATATAAATAATCACATGTAAGATGTTTTGGAGACAAAGTCAGAGAGGCTAGATTGAGATGGTTTGGACATGTACAGAGGAGGGATAGTGAGTATATTGGTAGTAGGATGCTGAGGTTGGAACTACCAGGCAGAAGGCCTAGAGGAAGACCAAAGAAGAGATTTATGGATGTGGTGAAGGAAGACATGAAGGTCGTTGGAATAAGAGTAGAAGATGCAGAGAACAGGGTGAGATGGAGGAAGATGATTTGCTGTGGTGACCCCTGTAGGGAACAGCCGAAAGGAAAAGAAGAAGAAGAAGAAGAAGAAGAAGAAGACCCTGAAAATTCAATTCTGTTTATATTTTGTTTAAAATGGTAAAAAAAAAAAAAAAAATCCCGGTTAAAATATTCCCAGGTTTTTGGACCATTTCGTATAAAATTCTGTAGAATGCAGTTTGACTTTTTTTGCTGTTGTTCTAGGGCAGCACAATGGTGTAGTGGTTGGCATGTCCGCCTCACAGCAAAGAGGTCATTTGAATTCCCGCGTTCGGATACTTCTGTGTGAAATTTGCATACGAGCTCACATGGGTTTCCTCCAAGTACTCTGGTTTCCTCCCAGTCCAAAGACATGCACATTGGGCTAATTGGCTACTACAAAATCCCCCTAATTGGGAGAGTGAATGGTTGTGAGTGTTGCCCTGCAAAGGTCTGGAAAGTTGTTCAGGGTGTACCCCACCTTTCTTCAGTGTCGACTGATATAAGCAAAAGCCTTTCTGCAACCCCTGCAGGGTTAAGCAGTTCAGCAAATGAGTGTGTGCGTCAGAAAAGCTCAGACTGATGAATAATTATGTGACGCACTGTAAAATAGTCTGTATATTGATTTTCAGATGTTCAACAGTGCTTCCCTAGTATTATTGTTATGTTTTAATACCCACCTTGAGAGGAGAGGGTAATGATGATTGAGTACTTCAGTTGGTAATAGTTTAATTGTGTTGGGGTTTAGTTGAACTGATAGGAGCACATTACCTAATTTCTTAGCAACGGCAACACCTTTCTTTGCATCTACCAGCCCAAAGCCAATATCCTCGTCATTGAAGTCATCAAGTACCTGGGCGGCAAGCTGCACCAAAAAAAAAAAGAAAGGAAGAAAGAAAGAAAAAGAATAAAAGACAATTGATGTAGCATTAATACACAAACATACATACAAATACAACATCAGTAGCGAGCCTGGTAATACAGAAGGCGCTCTTATTACTCAACATCATATGATCATTGGCTTTCATGGGTTTTTTTAATGTTTTTTTTTGGTCCAAAATATTTAATTGTACAAATTTTAAAGCTTATTTTTTTCATCCCTTAATACCAAGGGCAATTAAGTATGAACATTATTACTTTACACACAGTCTGATTTTTTTTTTTTTTTTTTTTTTTTTGATGATGATGGTCACACATGCCCCATGCTCATTAGAATGACAACAGCAAACCCAGCACCTGCTATATATCATGACATACAAAACCTAAGTGACACCATGCCGTAATAAACAAAACTAGACCAAAACAGTGTGCATTCAATTATTACTCTGGGGGAGTAAACAGCACCACCCCTTCCTCCACCTTCATGCCTGAAGTTCCCTTTAGCAAGGCACCTATCCCCCATCTGCTCTACAGTGCTCTGAGTGTGTGTGTGTGTGTGTGTGTGTGTGTGTGTGTGTGTGTGTGTGTGTGTGTGCGTGCATGCGTGCGTGTTTGTGTGTGTGTGTGTGTGTGTGTGTGTGTGTGTGTGTGTGTGTGTGTGTGTGTGTGTGTGTGTGTGTGTGTGTGTGTGTTCATTCCTGATGGGTTAAACGCAGAGCAAATTTCCCTTGAAGGATTAATATAACACAATCAAAGTTAAAAAAAAATGTAGTCACTGATATACAGCTGCTCTGGCCAATACCAGAACCTCTTGGACAAGGCTGACTGTTCACAGAGTTGAAGGGTGGGACTTGTTTGCAAGTGTTGAAGGCTGGACATATTAGGACAGGGGGACAAGGGATAATGTGTAGCTTGTGGAAAGTACACATACTGTATTTAGGCATGTCTGTACAGTGGTATGAAAAAGTATCTGAACCTTTTGGAATTTATCACATTTCTGCATAAAATCACCATCAAATGTGATCTGTTCTTTGTCAAAATCACACAGATGAAAAAACAGTGTCTGCTTTAACTAAAACCACCCAAACATTTATAGGTTTTCATATTTTAATGAGGGTAGCATGCAAACAATGACAGAAGGGGGAGGAATAAGTAACTGAACCATCACATTTAATATTTTGTGCCCCCCCTCCCTTTGGCAGCAATAACTTCAACCAGACGCTTCCTGTAGCTGCAGATCAGTCCGGCACATCGATCAGGACTAATCTTGGCCCATTCTTCTTTACAAAACTGCTGTAGTTCAGTCAGATTCCTGGGATGTCTGGCATGAATCGCTGTCTTGAGGTCATGCCACAGCATCTCAATGAGGTTCAAGTCTTGACTTTGACTTGGCCACTCCAGAACGTGTATTTTGTGCTTCTGAAACCATTCTGAAGTTGATTTACTTCTGTCTTTTGGATCATTGTCTTGTTGCAGCATCCATCCTCTTTTTAGCTTCAACTGTCTGACAGACGGCCTCAGGTTTTCCTGCAAAACATCCTGATAAACTTTTGAATTCATTTTTTCATTAATGATTGCAAGTTGTCCAGGCCCCGAGGCAGCAAAACAGCCCCAAACCATGATGCACCCTCCATCATGCTTCACGGTGGGGATGAGGTGTTGATGTTGGTGAGCTGTTCCATTTTTCCTCCACACATGACGTTGTGTGTTCCTCCCAAACAATTCAACTTTGGTTTCATCAGTCCATAAATTATTTTGCCAAAACTTCTGTGCAGTGTCCAAGTGCCATTTTGCGAACATTAAACGAGCAACAATGGTTTTTTTAGACAACAGTGTCTTCCTCCTTGGAGTCCTCCCATGAACACCATTCTTGGCAATTGTTTTACATATAGTTGATGTGTGCACAGAGATATTGGACTGTGCCAGTGATTTCTGTAAGTCCTTTAGCAGACACTGTAGGGTTTTTTTTTTTACCTCTCTGAGTATTCTGCACTGAACTCTTGGTGTCATCTTTGGTGGACGGCCACTCCTTCAGAGAGAAGCAACAGTGCCAAACTCTCTCCATTTGTAGACAACTTCTCTGACTGTCGATTGATGAACATCCAGACTTTTAGAGATGGTTTTGTATCCTTTCCCAGCTTTATACAAATCAAAAGTTCTTGATCGCAGGTCTTCAGACAGCTCTTTTGAGCGAGCCATGGTGCACATCAGACAATGCTTCTCATCAAGACAATTCTTACCAGGTGTCTGTTTTATCAGGGCAGGGCAGCTTTAAGCCACTCATCAGTGATTGGCAGAGGGTCTCCTTAGGCAGAGGGTTCAGTTACTTATCCCCCCCCCCCCTTCTGTCATTGTTTGCATGCTATCCTCATTAAAATATGAAAACCTATAAATGTTTGGGTGGTTTTAGTTAAAGCAGACACTGTTTTTTCATCTGTGTGATTTTGACAAAGATCAGATCACATTTGATGGTGATTTTATGCAGAAATGTGAGAAATTCCAAAAGGTTCAGATACTTTTTCATACCACGGTAGATACCAACAAACATATAATCTGAATTGAACATTCTGTGTGGCAGTGGATTTATTCCCAACACAACAAGCTTCAACAACTTGAGCCTCCAAAAATGAATGTGAGTTTTCATCACATGCACAATTATATATAAATATCAGCTTTTACATGTGTAATGCTGTAATCTTGTCATGTCAGTCAAATAATACACAACATCACAAGGCCTCCCAGATTTAAAGGGACCCATTCACTTCCCATGTATATTAAATAGTCACGAAGTAGTATTAAATCTTGAAAATAAGATCAAATTGCCTTGATGTCTTTGAAACAATTTAATTTAATTTAATTTAATTTCTGTGATGTCTACAATGGGCACGATGGTTTTAGTAAACATCACCATCACCAACATAAAACACACTGGCTATTCAAAAGCGAATGGGCATCTTTAATTCATTTTATAAAAACTTGTTTTGGTCACAATTTTATTTTATTTTATTTATTTTATTTTATTTTTTTTTGCATTCTCAATTAATTCATTCCTTCATTCATTTATTCATTTATTCATTCCTTTGCCAAACCACTTAATCCTACTAGAGTCAGACAGAGGGTTTTCTTTTAAATTTTGATATTTAAAATTATGATGAAGAAAGGGTTTAACTGGCTGATTGCAGAAAAACGTCAAAATTTGTTCTAGGTCATCTGACATTTCATAAGTGCACAGATAATTTAAGGATTTAAATAAGGAATAAAACCTAACAATGCATGGTGTTAGAGGAAGATAATCAATAATGGGGTACATGGGGTAGTCCTAGTAATTGTAGTCCTTTTTATACCAAAGCAGTTTTCCATGCATAAAGTGTTTTCTTAGTTAAAGAACGACAAGCAATACATTTTCATTTATTGTTAGTCATTATATTTAATGACCTGGAAAAGGGTGGGGGGAAAAAAAAAGGTTCCTGCTCTACAGCTCCTCTGTTCTTGAAAATAATAAGACAAGCAATATAACAAAATCATATTACATGGAAAACACAAAGTCTTTACACTTTAAAGTGCATAACAATGTAAAGTAAGTGCTTTACCTCTGATTATTACGATGCACTGAAACTGGTGACTCTCCAGAAATGCTAAATAAGCCTCACTACATCAATAACGCACACATTACATTTTCAAATTCAGTTATTTACTGCTTCTGACATACACGTCCCTGTGTAAATTCTTATTCATAATAACATAGTAGAATTAGCATATTTTTATGAGGGCGGCACAGGGTGATGCATGCATCCGCCTCTTAGAAAGAAGGACCTGGAATTGATCCCTATGCTCAGCGAGGGCATTTCCATGTAAAGTTGAGATGTTCACCTTGTGCTTGGATGGGTTTTCTCCTGATACTCTGGTTCGATCCCACAATCCAAAGACATACACATTAGGCTAAGTATTTTTAATTTTTTTCTCCCCAAATTACCTCCAGTTCTGCATGTGAATGAATGTATGTGTTGACCCTAATGAACTTGTGAGCTGTTCAGGGTGTACCCTGCCTTCACCCCGAATTTTGGCAGAAATAGGTCCCAATCTCTCTGCAACCCTAGTAGGAGCTTCAGGAAATGAATGAAATAATAATTATTATCACAAACTTGGGATTTGTCTTGTGTAGGCCGGTAATATGTTTTGGAACGCATGACCTCCTCACAGTGAGAAATTCTTGGGTTCAAGTCTTAAACTTGGGCATTAATATGTGGAGTTTGCATGGTCTGGTGAACTGTTCAGGGTGTGCACCACCATCATACAATATTAGCTGAGATAGGCTCCAGCCTCCACATGACCCTAATACGAGAAAGCGGCTTGGCATATGAGTGAGTGAGTGTCTTGCAGCCAGAATACTTGACTGTTGAGAACTTTCTAGCACCGCAGTATAATTCAGATTAAACTGCTACCAATATATCCATCTTAAAAATATTGGTAATGAAACAATACGGAATAGTAAATGAATGTATAGATGGATTTATTGGCCAACAGTGTTTTGGTTCCATTTCATGGCATCCCAAAAACCACTTTAAAAAAAAAAAAAAGAAAAAAAAAAAAATCTGCAATAGCATCACTCATCATTTCCTCAAATATTCCACAACAACAAAAACATATCAGGACATCCCTGAATGTAGACCAGATTAAACATTCCCAGACAGAAAGAAAGGACGCCATTCAGATTTTTTTGTTTGATTGTTTGTTTTGTTTTGTTTTTACCAGTTCAGGCTTTATCAATTGGCCAGGCATTTGAAAAGTATTCATGAACAAATCAGAGAAATTCGGGAAGAGAAAAAGGAGAACAGGATTCGGGCCTAGACATACCTGGTAGGTGAGGGCAGCGGGGCTTGTTAGCAACTGCAGAGAGAAGTTAGGGGATTCTTTAGAGTAGGACAACCACAAAGATAGTCATTTAACTCCAAAGACGAGACAGGTGCAGTCAGAATAGCACACAGTTATTCCATTCCGGACACCACAGCTCAAGGTAAACTAGCGAACTGAGATAACAAACATGGCTCGCAGTGCAGCCAAGAACAGGCAGGAGGTTTTTTTAAGCAAAAATGCACACAGTAGTTACTCGATTTAACAACATTACTCCATAAATTCATTCGGAAATGTAATGGATATCGAGTCCTTGTCCTCGAGCCTTTGCATACTTTTTTAGTTACAAAGCAAATAAATCTGATTGGATACGCGGTAATAAATAATCATTCCGCAAATAAAATATTTTTCAAAACTTGGCACAACACACATTGATCTGACCATTAACAAGGAACTTACTTGCAGGATTTATGGAAAATTGTACGTAAAATAAGTTCTCTTAAATTATTTTTCTGTGTACAGTAACCGTCTGTTATTCGCGGTGGTTGCGTCCCACCCTTTCCCGCGGATCCTGAAAAACCGCAAATTATCAATGCAGTTTTAAAACCCTATGTGTGATATGCTGACATGCACTAAAATATGCTTGTTAAACACATTCTATAGACAGTCTTACTCATTAATACAGTAATAATGTAATAAAATGTGGTAATGATTAAGTAAAAACTTTTTAATTTTGTATTGTGGTAATATTTATGAATACATAAAGCGCTTAGGCTCCTTCCCAGAATCTAGACATGATACAGAGCATTTGAATGACATCATAGGGCTTAAATAATAATTAAAAACACACACAAAAAAAAAAAAACATGAATTCACATTCAAACGAGCACATTGATGGCATGTGCACGAAGGAGAAAAAAGAAGTGTACCCATCATCTGCAACCAATCAGCAGGAGGTAGAAACAAAAGCTCTCAGCTATTGGCTAAATTTGAATCACGTGCCAGTAAGTTCCGGGTTTGCCGCTAATCCGCTAATATGCGAGGCCACGAGCGCCGAACCGCGAATGGGCAGGAGGTTACTGTATAACAACAATGAGATTTCCTTTTGGCTTTGTCCCTTTATCACGAGTCGACACAGAGAATGATTCGCACGTTTGATTTGGCATAGGTTTTTATGTCAGATGCCCTTCCTGAAACAACCCTTGAACAACGGACACTGTATAACAACAATATGGGTAAGCAAATGTTATAGACTGGATTATTTAAAGCTGTTAAAAATTTAACGTGTGTAACATTTTGGAGGATCAAATCTCATCAATAAGTATATTTTCATTAAGCTACTCTGTAATATTTAAATATGATTGTTAAAAAACATGTATTATTATTATTATGATTATTATTATTGTTGTTGTTGTTGTTGTTGTTGTCCTTGAAATAAGCTGTTTACATCTAAATGGGAGCAGGTCCGCTCTCCTGGAGGCCGCCATTTTGCACTGTCAAACACCGCATTGGCTTCAGTTGGTTAGAATATAAAACCTCACCACTAGATGCCGCTAGATAGCACAAAATCTTACACAGTGTACCTTTAATATGTTGATTGCTATAAAATCTGATTTTCAATTGTTTGATGTCTGTTTATCCGATTCATTTATTTATTTATTTGTATTGCCTTGAAAATTAATCTTGGTGTCTTTTCACTATAAATGTTTAAATGCTCTTTTTAAATCAGCATTAGTTCCGCACACTAATACTAACATCTTTCCATGTATAATTGAGATGCTTTATCTGCAGCATATGCAAAGACACTGCAAAGCTAAACTGAGCCTTCAGTTCAGATTTGTAATCGTTTGTCACTGGGATCTTGTGGTCAGGATGGAAAAGTCTAATTATTGTGCAAAGTCTACCTGACAACATGACAAACTCTTTGAATGGGGTTAATGTCAGAAATCTATGGTTAAAAAAAATACAGATGTGAAAATGATTTCTCAGTCTCCCTGAACCACCGCTCTAGAATTTAAAGTGAAATTTTAGTTTTGTGCCATGACGGAAAAAGAAAAAACCCTCCATTGATCTATTAGTGTGGTCATTGAGTACATTCAGTTTTTCAGAGGGTTTTTTTTATTGGGCCTTAACCTGAATAACTGAAACAACTCCAGATCATAACACGGTAAGAGACTTGTACAGTGGACTTTATAATTGATGGGTACATTGCTTCTTACCCTGACATGCATATCCCGCTGGAATATGGAATCTGGTCTCTGCTTTCATTATTAAACATAATCATGAAGTCTATATACCAATTCAAATTCACTAGGTGTTTACGGGATTTTGGGTCACAGTCAGTTGAAAATTTCTCCTGCTACATTTCTTGCGTAAAGCTAACAGTTTATTGGTAGATTATAGGATGCTTTTTTTTTTTTTTTTTTTTTTTTTTTTTGCGCGCATGTGCGGTGATAGGTTAGGTCAGATCAGGTATGAGGGCATGCGACGGCACTTCGCTGCGTCCACCAGCCACCTCCACTCATCCAGCCGTCTCCTGGCGATCGACAAGGCCTGCGCAGGGCCCATACCCCCCCCCCCCCCCGGCAGGGCAGCCCTCAGCTGCGACAACCACGTCGCACATGGTCGTCCCCGCGATCGGCTCCAGCCCCTATGATCCCGAACGGACAGGATCCGGTGTGCTGGGTCCGAAGGCAGGAAATGCGCCAAGTGCCCATAGTAGCGCAGCTGACAGTCGCGGATCAAGCAGGTTACTCTTACCATCCCCGCATCCCCGAGCACATTCTGGTTGGTAACAAAGTCCCACCAACGGTATCCGAAGATGCAGCGAAGGGAAGTCGTATCAAAGGAGTCCAGTCGTCGTCCAAGCTCAACCGTGAGCGTCCATGTCTCGCTTGAGTAGACCAAGACAAGGAGCACAAGGGAGCGAAAGACTTGGGCTTTCGTCCACCTGCTCAGATACCTCGACCGCCACACGGTCCTGTCCAGCGACCCCCATAGGGGCGATAGCTAATAAATCAACCAACCTAAAATTCAGTAACATCTTTTCTTCCTGTATGGGATATGTCTTTAAAAAATGAGACACTACTCACTGCATCAGTTAGGATTAAACTGCATGTTGCTAGCTTAAAAAAAAAAAAAAAAAAAACAATACAATAAACAACAACAAAAAAACCAACAAGATTATTGGCTCTTTCCTAGTTGCTCATTTAAATCATTAATCCAGGTAGCAACATTTTTTTTTTTTTGCTTCTATTACAGGACAGTGTAGTTTCATATTTCGCACAATGTCTAACATTGAACATCATGCTTTCAGTGGAAATTTTTTGCACCACAAACATTACAGGCGTGTGTTTTACTGGCTCCTTCCAAACAATATTTACTGCTAACTTCTCAAAAATAAATAAATAAATTGCTTTTCCAATATAAATAAATAGGGAGTGGTGGCCTGGTGGTAAAGGTGCTGGATGGCTGATCCTAAGGTTGGGGTTTCAAGCCCCACTCTCCAGGGATTGTCACTGTCCCCCGCCAGTGCAACTAACTTAGTAATGAAAGGCGGGTCATGTCTCTCACTGTCTATGGCAGGCAGTGTTTCCAAACCCCTGTTCCGCGGCACATTAGTGTGCCGTGAGAAATCATCAGGTGTGCCGCGGAAGATTAACCAATTTCACTTAGTGTGTAGTAACAGTGCTGTTCTGCTAGAGGGCAGTATCATTTTTGTTCCGTGGTGTGCCTCGTGATGTTTCTAATGTAAAAGGTGTGCCTTGGCTCAAAAAGGTTGGGGAACACTGGACTATGGTGTGAGGTTCATGTAAAAGAACCATTGCTGACTTTCAACAAGAGCGCCTGCAAAGTCATCAGTGTGTTTCCGGCCCGCGACAGCCTGGTGAGCTGTCCAGTGTGTACTCTGAAGTTGGCTGCGATGGGTGGCAGCTTCCCCGGGACCCTAATTAGAATTAAGCGGTTACAGAGAATGAATGAATTGAATACACTACAACTATATATGAGTGTATTTTCAATCAACAATTTTGCACTTGAAATAATTCCAAATTTGAACCAATTATGAAACCTTTACAGTTGTCAACTAGACACTGGGGCAGTGGTGGTCTAGTGGTATAGGGCGCTGGATCGCTGATCCAAAGGTTGGGGGTTCGAGTCCCACTCTCCACAAGGTTGTCACTGTCCCCGCCCCAGTGGAGCTAACTGGGTTATCAAAGGCCGGCCATGTCTGTCACTGTCTATGGTGTGAGGCGTGTAAAAGAACCATTGCTGACTTTCGACAGGAGTAGCTGCAAAGCCGTCAGCGTGTTTCCGCCCTGCGATGGCCTGGCGAGCTGTCCAGGGTGTACTCTGCCCTCGTCCGAAGTTGGCTGGGATGGGCACCAGCCTCCCCGTGACCCAAATTAGGATTAAGCGGTTACAGAAAATGAACTGAACTGAACAACTAGACACTCCTTATAAAGCATAATTTAAGAGGTGGAGAGCATCAGTACGATATTATTTATACTACACAGGCTTTGACAGAAAGATTTTAAAATGACACGACTCTGCAGTTCAAGTTATGTAATGTATGGACTGTATGTATTTCACTCTTTTACTCTGACATGCTTTCACCGTACTACATCAACATGTTTTGTCTTGCTGTTTATTTTTATTCGTTTTGAACAAAACTAAGATTTGGTTGGTAATGGCATCAGGGAGGGGGGAGAAAAAAAAAAGAAAGAAAAAAGATGAGAGATGAAATGACTCAGACATGAGCAACAGTCACCAGCATGCATTCAGCAAGCAACAGAGAAACACAGCCCATCTGTTTTAAATGCTGCCCACAAAGCAGGAAAACAGCATTTGTCGGTCTGAAAGTTTAATGCTGGTGGATTTTTTTTATTCTGTTCATAGTCTCCCACAAAAAGGAAATAAATTAATGTATGAGGATGAATCACTCATGACCCTTACCTGATATTGCTATAAAAGGCCCTTTGGCAAGTACAGATATTAAAATTAACAGCATTTTAAATGAGAATGTCCAACTGAATATGGAGAAAATGAAAATCATAATGTTCTGCTATAAAGGGCATTTATTAAAAATGCCTGAAATCATCCAAAAGTTCAGGGCAGTGTCAGATCTCAATGGGTTTGTGTAGGCAGCTTTTATTCTGTGCTTTCCACATTGTCACCTGACAATACATGACCACTGTCTAAAAGATTGTATGACTCAATTACATTTTCATTCATTCATTCATTTTCTGAACCGACGAATCCTAATTAGGGTTGTGCGAAGGCTGGTGCCCATCTCAGCCGACTCTGCGCAAAGGAAGAGTACACCCTGGACAGCTCGTCAGGCTATCGTAGAGTGAAAACGCGTTGAAGGCTATGCAGCTAATCCTGACAGAAGTCAGATTTTTTTTTTTTTATTATTATTATTATTATTTATTTTATTATTTTTTTTTATTATATAAGCCTCTCACCATAGACAGTGAGAGACATTGTGGGCCTTTGATAACCTAGTAAGCTGCACTGGGGGGTATTATTAAAATTAATTATTAAAATGTTGCACCTAATTTAAGCATCTTATCTACATGACGGTGATGAGATTTGAATTGTGTGTATGTGTTTAGGTTCTATTCACTTTATTAGGGAAGCTTTGTAGCCAATGCAGGTTGTTCTACAACCCACTTGTTAGTACTACAGAAATGTATGATTCACATATCAGCAACCAATATCAACCATCCTCTACACACCTTTGTACGTTTTCCTCCCTCGGTCTGGATTAATTTGTATAGGAAACAATTTCCAGCATCATATTGTATCTTTGTTGTTTGATTCATGCAAACCATATATTTTTTAAAAAAATAGCAATTATGTAAGAGACGTCCTGATTTTGATTAAATTATATTGTATATTTTATATATTATATTATATTATTCCTTCATATATATATATATATGTATTCCTGATTGTGATTACGTAAAATTTCAAACATTCCTTTGCTGGGCAGTGGTGGTAAGGTGCTGGCTAACTGATCTGAAGGTCGGGGGTTCAAGACCCACTATCACTAAGTTGTCACTGCTGTCCCATTTATAGCATTTGGCAGATGCGCTTATTCAGCGCAAATAACAGATATCATTTGTTTTTTACATACAACTTGAGCAGTTCAGGGTTTAGGGCCATGCTCAAGGGCCCAACAGTAGTGACAGTGAGGATTGAACCACTGACCTTTAGATTAGCAACCCATCGCATTGAGCAGCAAGTCATCACTGCCCTATCAAAAGACAATCGTATCTCTCACTGTCTGTGGTGAGAGGCATGCAAAAGAACCATTGCTGCTGATCATAAAGAGATGCTTTCAATTTATTTCGGCCCTGCAATGTACAGGATGTACTCTGCCCTCACACAGAGGCATTTGAGATGGGCATCAGCCTCCCTGCAACCCTAATTAAGATGAAGCTTGTTCAAAAATGAACAATTTAATGAATATATATACATACATATATATATATATATATATATATATATATATATATATATATATATATATATATATATATATATATATATATATATATATATATATATATATATATATATATATATATATATATATATATATATATATATATATATATATATACATATATATATATATATATATATATATATATATATATATATATATATATATATATATATATATATATATATATATATATATATATATATATATATACACAGTGGTACCTCACTTTACGGAATTAATCCGTTACAGAGGCTTTTTCGTAACTTGCATTTTTTTTAAATTGAACCGCATTTTACATGTAAAACGCGTGATTTGTTCCAAGGCCCCCAGTACTACCCCCTAAACCCTTTAAAAATTATAAAAGCATACCTTTAAAGACCTCCTTCTGCTTCAATATTGTACCGATGGTAGACAGGTTTGGCCATGTTCCTTTGTGATATCACTCGAGCCTGTTTCTTCTTCTCACTCGCACCGGAAATCACACATGCGCGCTTGTGTGTGTGTGTGTGTGTGTGTGTGTGTGTGTGTGTGTGTGTGTGTGTGCGTGCGTGTGTCTTCTTAGCAGAGTTATAATCTTACAAAAGTTTATGGAAGATTAAAAGCCTGAGTCAAGAAATAAAGCATAAAACATCAGTAACTCTGTCCTTTACACAAAAAGCATCATGGCCGATTCAGCTCCATCATTGGCGATGGGAGAAAGCTGCATCATCCCTCCTAGTCAATGGGATCCCTGTCCAAGATGGCGTCAGGTGGGACCTGTCCAAGATGGCGCTCGAGTGAAGGCGACATGAATGACAGCTCAGTTGTTAGCCAATGGTAGGCCAGCGGGGGCGGGATGTTTGAACGTCATTGAGGGGAGAGCAGCTCGTACATTGTTTGAATGGCGCATTTTAATGTTTGAATGGCGTGTTTGAATTTTTAAGATGGCGCTTTTGTAACGTGAACTTGTTTCGTATCCAGAGACAAAAAATTTAGGAAGATGCATTTCGTGACCTGCACTTTTCGCTTGGTGAGACTTTCGTAAAGTGAGGTACCACTGTATATGCAACATCTCAGGCGTGCTTTTACAAATTATTCACTCATTTGCCAAACTGCTTAATCCTACTAGGTCCACAGGGAGGCTGTTGCCCATCTCAGCCAAGACTGGGCTGAACAGCCCTCCAGGCAATCACAAAGTTGGTACACATACAATTCACATGCTCTCTCACACCTAGGGGGGGGATTTGGAACAGCAGTTAGTTCAATGTGCATATTTTTGAGCTGTCCGATGAGATCCGGGTACCCAGACGAAACCCATGCAAGCACCAGAACATGCAAACTTCACATAAAAATACCCATGACAACTTCACGACTTGAACATTCAGAAATCAGGCTACTTTAAAAAAGCAACAACAACAATAATAATAAAAATAAATAAATAAATAAATAAAATAAAATAAAATAATAATAATAATAATAATAATAATAATAATAATAATAATAATAATAATAATGTGGTCCAAATGTGTTGCAAAATGAAAAAGTATTTAAATGGAAATTCACTCAAGATAAGTACATTGTTTTGCCGCTGAACAAGACATGAGCTCTGATTGCGTATCGAGCTACTTTACTACAAGAATATGTAAAATATATGTAAAATAGATCGTGTGTCAAATATAGAGTTGACATTGCATGTAAAAAGGTGTTTGGTTACCTAGCTAGTTAACCTGCATTAAGTATTTTGCTTACAGCTCTAGATAAAGGCGTTAACTGTTTATAAACCGAGTGCAAGATGTATAAAGAGAAATCTATATATACAAACTGAGTTGGGGATTCCTACTTGTGAAAGATCCTGTACTTCATGACCTTCTGCCACAGTTCAGTGAAATACCAATAAAGCCACAACAATGTTAAACTTCCAAATTATAAGACCCCAAGTTTCGTGGTGTGAACTTGGCATAATGTGCGATCAGGAGCAGGTGTGCATGATCAGTCTGCTCATGTGTTGTGCAGGGGATGATGGGCAGTGTATATAGCATGACACCCTGCATCGACTTAGTCACATGCTTGGCTTGCTTGTGTCTGACAATGAGTAAATATAAGTAAATATTTTCTTGTTTTGATTCCAGACATTTCTTAAGCTTCCATTACTAGTACATATTTTCTTAAGCCTGCCATCATCTAATTATGTATATGACTCATCTGTATCTGGCATCACCTCAGCTCCTGTTCTCTGCAGTTATTGTGTCAAAAACAAAGGACCATGTTTATGAGGGTAGCACTGCAATACATCGATCTTCTCATAATGTTTTAGCATCTCTGTCTCTCAAATTGAGATTGATCCGTGCTCTTTACTTTAGGAGAAGCTATGTGGATGTTAAAAAAAATGGTAAGTACAGTCAAACCTCGGCTGACGAACGCTTAAGCTCACGAACTTTTCGCCTCAAGAACTTTAAATTCGCGAAAATATAGTCTCGGCTGACGAACTACTTTTCGGCTGACGAACCAAACCACGCGGTCGAACAGCGCCACGGTGGCGGCCACGAGAAGCTGACGCACGCTCATGGCGTCACAGTTCGTCACCCCCTTTCTTTGAATGCGGAAGTGGTTTGTGTTTGCTAGACATTTTGGACCATATTGAGTGTACTTTTGCTATTATGGGACCGAAAAAGACCCACCACAGGCGGAGATCATTGAAAAACACGAACGCGGTGTGCGTTTGTGTGACTCAGCGTCCCAGTACCAGTACTCTAAGTCTACCACCATCCTTAAGAACAAGGAAGCTATTAAGGGTGCGTGTGTGGCTATGCGTGTTTCCAAACAGTAGGCGTTTCCAAACTCTCCTTCCAAACAGTAAGTCCCTCCCTCCCTCCTCCTCCCACTCCATTCCATCAAGCCATCAACGACCATCACAAAGGTAAATAAAACGACTTTATTATACAGTACAGTTTATTTCTTTAATTACAATACAATAGACATTTATTATACATAAAATAAGGTATATTTTTGTGTAGTTTTAAGGCTTATTTAGTAGAAAATTATGTTTTATGGGGACCTGGGACGGATTATTCTCATTTTAATGGTTTCTTTTGGGAAATAAATGTTCGGAAGACGAACTTTTCGCCTCACACACACTTTCTAGGAACCAATTATGTTCGTGAGCAGAGGTATCACTGTACCACACTTGATGCTGTTATTCAGGTCTCCATCAAAATAAATAAAGTATTACTACTACTACTACTACTACTATCATTACTTATACTACTACTATTACTAGTACTACTACCACCACCACTACTACTACTATTAAGACTACTACTACCACTATTACTATTACTACTACTACTACTACTACTACTACTATCACTACTACTACTGCTACTACTACAGTCGGCCCCCAACTTACGAAATTAATCCGTTCCAGAGCCATTTTTGTATAGCGGGGATTTCATAAGTAGGGGTGGCATCTTACATGTTAAACGCCTAATTTGTTCCAAGGCTCCAGTCTTTGGACTGGATAAACCCCATAAACCCTTTGAAAATGCTAAAAGTACACCAATTTTGTATGAAATATGTGTTAAAAGTAAAAGAAAATTATTTATTAAACCATTTCAACATTTTATTAACATATTTATTAATTAAACCATTATTAAACATTTTTTATTAACACACACACACCCCTCTCTCTCTCTCTCTCTCTCTCTCTCTCTCTTTTTCTCTCTCTCTCTATCTCGCTCTCGCGTGTGCGCGCGCTGTGGGCCACACCCACAAGACGTGAATTCAAAGCGCATTCCCTGCTTGACAAACTCAACTTTAATTTGATTCCTTAAGGGATCGGAATTTCAGATGAGTATGAATGCGCCCACATTTCTTAAACATTTACTGAATTAAAACAACTTAAAAAACTAAACTAAAAACTAAAGAGTTAAGTTTCCTTCTGTCTCTATCTGGGAGGCCAGGGGGGCGGGATGTTGAGGGACAGCCAATGAGAGATCAACTCTCGCGTCGTGTAAAATTTTGATTGGCAAGTTTGAATTTTGAATTTCTTTTCGTAAGTGGGGGTTGTCTCGTATCTCGGGGACGGAAATTCAGGAAAATGTTTTTCGTAACCTGGGGATTTCGTACACAGGGGTCTTCGTAAGTTGGGGGCCGACTGTACTACTACTACTACTACTACTACTACTACTAATAATAATAATAATAATAATAATAATAATAATAATAATAATAATAATAATAATATTCTCAGATAAAATGAGTTAACAAATGCATTTGATACAATGAATAATTAATGCAGTTTTTCTAATCACAACTGCTGATTGAGATATGATAGACAAGGATCTGCAATCATTGGCTAATCTTTTCATAAAGACATAAACAGAATCTCAACAGTAAACACATCTGAACACATTATTTAATTAATTATTTTCTTTGCATGTTTTTCCCCCTGAAAGCTACTGATTCACATGGGTTCCCTCGAAGGAATGAATAAAACAAGAATTGATTGTGTCCTTATTCAGGTGTTGCAGCGCCGTCTAGAAATATAAGCTACGTTGGGACTGGCCCAACTCTTTTAGTGCCCCTAGTAAAGTATTCGGATCTCTGGCTTACGTCATCAGTATAAATCACTTGCTTTATTCAGTCAAATAAAAATTCTTGATGGCTGTACTAAAGACATTTAGGCGAGGCTTTTTGCAGGACAGGTCATCAGGTTTTTCCTTTACCCTCCCCATTTACCCAGTCTTTGGACTGGCACACATCTGTGCTGGCAGAGATACATGGCTCAGCTATTCACTCTTACACGAATGCCTAGGAGCAATTAGTCTAACGTGCATATGTTCG
>CM045746.1:18996965-19024465 GCA_024760905.1 Plotosus lineatus
CTGGCACCCATCCCAGCCGACTCCGGGAGAGGACAGAGGACACCCTGGGCAGCTCACAAGGCCATCGCAGGGCGGAAAAACACTAACGGCTTTGCAGTTACTCTTGTTGAAAGTCAGCAATGGTTCTTTTACATGAACCTCACACCATAGACAGTGAGAGACATGGCCGGCCTTTGATAACCCAGTTAGCTTCAGTGGGGGGGGGGGGGGGGGGCAGTGACAACACCTTGTGGAGAGTGGGACTCAAACCCCCAACCTTAGGATCAGCGATTCAGCACCCTATACCGCTAGGCCACCACCGCCTTCGTGATATGCTTCAGATGTACAAATACCTGAGTGTACAAAGAGATTATATGTTGGCATAGTTAGAGAAATACTATTACTTTTTAAAGAGGATTAGACCCAAGTGCAGTGTTAGAACAGTGTGAGAGCCTACATAAGGGACAATCTATGCATTTTGAGTCTGTAGTGCCATGTGTTAAACAGTAATTATTATTTTTTTAATTTTAATTTTAATATGCTCTGCCAGTGTCCATTAATGCCAGTTTTTAATTAAGAGCACATTAGCTGTAAAGGTGGAGGAAAAGAGGGTTCTGCTCCTGCCACCACACATTTTTTTCAGCTGGAAACAGCAGTAAAAATATTTGGGTCCCAAATCCAATAATATCAAAACTGATAGCAATAACAACTGGTACCCTGGCAACAGGATCATAAACACACCCAAGGCTCACTTGAATGTGAGGAGCAAAGGTTCGCCTGCCTGGCTTGATCTCACAGAAGAGCGACTGTAGCACAATCTGCTGAAAAGGTCAAGCTTGCATTGACAGAAGTGTAATATGATCGAAAGAAACTATGTAAAATGTTAATCAAGCAGTTATTTTAGCATAGTATACATATACATATAAATATACATACATGTATATACTGACTAAACACACACACACACACACACACACACACACACACACACACACACACACACACACACACACACACACACACACATATATACTGTATGTGTGTGTGTGTGTGTGTGTGTGTGTGTGTGTGTGTGTGTGTGTGTGTGCATACATACATACATACATACATATACAAATATATTAAGACTTTGAGTTTAATAACAAAAAGGTGCCATTGCTTTTTTTCTTTTGCAAAAAAAAGAAAAAAATAAATAAAATAAAAATAAAAATCTTTTTTCAGTAGTTTTATATATTTTTCATAGAAGTTAAAAAGTTAATTTTCCCATAATTATATATGTATATATATATATATACATATATATATATATATATATATTTATACACATATATATACACACCACACACGTACAGGGATCCCTCGCTACTTTACGCTTCAATTTATGTGGCTTCAGTGCATCGCGTTTTTTTTTTTAAATATTCATCAAAATTAAAAATAAGGAAATTAAGGAAGAAAAGGGGAAAAGGTTAAGGAAAATGCCACAAAAACAAGGCCAATTATGCAAAAAAAAAAAAAAAAAACCCTAAACAAACATAAAACAAAAAACGACCCAAAATCTCCCATCAAAACTACATTTTTGTGAGGTGCGCATCTGCGTGCGTGCGTCTTAATGTTTGTGTATTTATATTTCATTGACAGCTTATGCATTATTTTTGGATGTTTAATTGTTACTATAAGCATTTATAGCATTGAATATGTATTTATTGATATTATATACACATATACATGTACGTATATGTCAGTCAGGGGGGTTGAGGGGTTGATCCCACTTCGCGGATTTCAGTTATCGTGGGGGGATCTCGGTCTCAATTAACAGCGAAGAGTGAGGGATATATATATATATATATATATACACACATGTATATACCTGCGTGTGTGTGTGTGTGTGTGTGTGTGTGTGTGTGTGTGTGTGTGTGTGTGTGTGTGTGTGTGCTTTTCGCCATATCTCTGCCTCTCTGTGATCAATTAAGGGAATTGCTGGTGACTTAAACAACAGAAGCGACATATTTAACAATCTTTTGCGGGTAACTTATTGCAGAAATTGATGGGTTATTGATCTGAAGTTCAACAGTTCAGTCCCCATTTTCACCACTGCTGGGCCCTTGAACAAGCGCCTTAACCTTAAATAACTTCAGTTGAATAAAAACAATAAATATAAGTCGCTCTGGATAAGAGCATCTACCAAATGCTGTAAATGTATTAAAAACAGCCTTTGTTTTAATTGTTTGATCACTGGGTTCTACTGTCTCGTGGCAACTAATAAATTCTGCAGGAAAATTAAGTCTCTGGTGCCTTGTACAGAGAAAACATTAACATAGAGCAACGCTATAATCATGTTGTGCTTACCATGAAAGGTCTGCAATAGCTTAAGGGACTTCATTTATGGGAATTTTGAATGGCACTAATGAGAACGCAAATCAAATAGATGAGATAATGAAACCTGAGTCTGGATGTAGCACCAGCATAGAGAGGCAAACAAACATGCTGATTATAACTTGGTTTAAATGTTGCTTTGTTGCTTTGGGCTGTAGTTTAGTAATATAGCTTCAGATTAGTTTTGTTTATTATTATAATAGCATGAAAGAAGTAATCAAAGAAAGAACTGATCTCACACATATGTACATACATTGTTAGACCTTATTTGGGAATGGTTACAAACAATTTCGAACTATATATATATATATATATATATATATATATATATATATATATATATATATATATATATAAAAATATATAAAATGTATATTATATAAATACACACACACACACACACACACACACATATATATATATATATATATATATATATATATATATATATATATATATATATATATATATATATATATATATATATATATATATATATATATATATATATATATATATATATATATATATATATATATATATATATATATATATATATATATATATATATGTATATATAAATGTATATATAAATGTATATATAATGTATACAATATATATAAAATGTATATAATGTATATAACAAATACATTGTTAGACCTTATTTGGGAATGGTTACAAACAATTTCAAACTATATATATATATATATATATAATATATAATATTTATAAATGTATATATAATGTACATAATGTATATAAAATGTATATAATGTATATAAATACACACACACACACACACACACACACACACACATATATATATATATATATATTGTGTGTGTGTGTGTGTGTGTGTACACAAAGGTAGGGTACACATTAACAGGTTACCAGTCCTTTGTAGGTCCAACCCACCTACAAAGGCATACTATCAAAATAGTACTAGTAATAGCAAATAGTACACAGATACACATCACATTTTTAACGAAAGCCCAATAAAATTTCCTTCACGTTGTTTCATACTCTCTATATGAAATTAGTCGCTTGTTTAAGTGAATAAATATTTCCCGTTATATGTCCTTAACTAACAGTTGTGTCGAAATGCACTTCAAGATGCTGACTCTTAACATTGAGGTTTTGTAACCTTGGTCTAACATTGCTATGATTAGCAGCCCCACATAGCATGCTCTAAGTTTCTCACATGTTTGACTTTCAGCTGAGGTGTAAGTATTCTGAAGATGTCAGCATGTATCACCATTTCACTCAGTCTTCAGGAGATAATGCCCTTGCCACTAAGCAGGAGATGAATGATTTAAGTGATTTGTAATGACTGTAAGATATGAGCCATCTGTTCAGAACTTTGTGGTTCCACTTCATTTACATTTTTTACTTTGCACTGTTTCAGTCATTTAGTTTTAATGTTAAATGGTCTTACAGATAAAGTTTGGGTTAATTATCCCAACAACAACTTTGGTGAAGAACCAAGGCTAGCTGACATGCTGCAATATATACATAAAGATACATACATAGATAAATTAAATCTAACATTATTCATGACTACTGAATTACCTTATGCATCAATAATCTTGCATTACTACCAATTTAACAATTAAACCATGCTAGCATTAGGCTTTGGGTTTTCTTCCTCCTGACATTTCAGGAATAAATAAGCAAAACCCTTGAAAATGTGATAATAATAATCATAATAATAATAATAATAATAATAATAATAATAATAATAGTTGAATTATTATATGCAATACATTGTTGTTTTGTATTTTAATGTCTGCTCTGCAGTGTTTAGTATATACTGGGGATATTCAATTAAAATGTATATGTGTGGTTGCATATTTGTGCATCTGCAAATTTTAGGAATATTGATAACAATGAATTTTAAATGGTCAAACTTGAAAAATTATTTCTAGTATATATATATATATGTATATATGGTATTTTTGAGTTTTGTCCAGTTACTCTGGTTTCTACCTGTGTTGGCCCAGCAATGGTATTGTGAGCTGTGCAGGGTGTACCACACCTTTGCCCACTATCAGCTGAGATACACACTAGCTTCTCCTTAATAGGCAAATTATCAAAAATATTTTTTATTTTATATTTGTATTTCAAGTTGTCAACTTTGGCTCAGGCATGAATTCTAGAATGATAAGACATCTATTTTGAGGTTAAAGATGAAAACATTCCTCTTCTGAAACTAACTTTTTAAAACAGCTTGTGTTGCCAGTTTTCTGACCAGAGAAGGTAAATAATATGAAAAAAATCAACTATGAAGATGACACCCCTCTATCCGTTTTTTGACCTATTGTCTCTTAAGTGATAGCTAGTCTCAGATATACAAAATAACTTTCAGCTAAATATTTCACATAAACACTTGTTATTAAATCATAAACCAGATATTCTGATTGAGCCATTAAACTGATTCATATTTAGAAAAATGCAGCCACTAAATTTCATCCATACTTTCATAGGATTGTCACCTCTGCTCCAGTATACTTCTGCCAAACACTTGGCTTTGGTCAGCTAAAACACATTTGCTCAGCCTGCATTCAGTTGCCTATCCAGAATCTATAGAATATAACGCAGTATTTTTCTTTCAATTTTACCAAAGAGAATTTGTTTTGCCAAAACTCAAGGCTACTTGGCTTCCATACATCCTCATTGGAGGTGGTAATGCTAGCATTTTGCACAGCCATCAGTTTCCAGACATTAGGAGTGCTGTTCCTATGAGCCTGAATCTCAAATTAGAAGTGAGCTAAATCAATAACATCTAAAAACATCAACATTGATTTCAATCAAAAAGGTGGACAAAAATGCCTGTGATTTACGGCATCGATTCCTGCAGTAAGTGCAGGATGGTCGAGAGAGGAAGGCTTAGATTGAGAATGGATATGTTACAACTTGTCCTAAGAGTTTTCTCTGTCTACTGTGGCACTCAACGCCTTGGATACTAAACAATCAAAGCACAGAAAACCAAGTTTATACCATGAACTTGGTACTACACCAATACAGTTTGGCTTGGTAAGAATTCAGGAACTTCAACAACAAAACAAGTAACTTGTTTTCTTCCACTGATTATTAGCATGGATTAGCTTAGCATTTATCTAGCATCTATCAACCCTTATCTTGCAACTCAACTGGCTTATTTGCCACAATCATCTGGTAAAACGTAAAAGTTAGTTAGTAGTTTCTGCTGACAGACTGGCAGGTAGAACCATAACAAACTACCATACGGCCATCTGGTAAAGACACTAACATACATAGACAAATTATTCTTAAAACCACTTGGATCTTATTTCACCCTTGTCGGGGTATGGCATGGAAATCTAAATCGGAACACTGGATGGATTCCCACTATTCAACCATATTGGTCAGTACCTGTAATGTGAACTGCTAACATCTTGATCTTCTCTTTACTGAAACATGATGCATTCTTGCCTTTTAAGGGCCAATCTAGTCCGATATTTATTTTTGACTAAATCTCTATCTGCACTGCTCTTAAATCTATAATCTGCTAAATCTGCTTCCTTTGTTTTGTTTTGTTTTTTTTTTCCCATTTGTTTTTTTTTTTGTTTTGTTTTTTTTTTTAACCAAATATAATGCATATAATATAGCTATTGAACAATTGAACACACCTCCAAAGCGAGCTCCTCCACTTCAAACTGCTTCTTGGCCATGCGATTTTGCCCAACAGCTTTGTGATAGTAGATCACCATGACGTCATATTTCTTCATCACAGACTTGTAATTTTTGCTGGTCAGTTCATGGACACGATCCTTGCCATCATACTCAGGGATGTCCAAGACCTTTACTCCCCAACACAGAATTCCACAGGTGAGGAGAATGACTCCAAGCCACAAGCCCCACTTCATGTTCCCGACGCTTCAACTCGTAATTAAAAAACAAAATAGTTTCCTTATTTTTTTTCTTAATTTTTGCTTTGTTCCTAACGGCAGGTCACATAAACAGTTAGGAACAAGGTCCAGTCCGTGCACTTGCCACCCTGAAAAGAGCAGGACTGATAACTCACATGTCCTTTTAAAAACACACATGTCTCTGGGAGGGGATGAGTGCGTGTGTGTGGGGGGGTAAATTTGTTGGAGTAAAGTTGGGCTTGCATAGGCAACATGATGGAAGAAATGGAAGAAGTTATTAACAGCATAAAATCAGACCAAGATATGATTGGATGACTTGAAAGGGAGGGGGTGGGGTGTCTTAAAGAAGGTGTGATCAAATCTGAGCACCTGCCTCATCTAGCAAAGGAATAGTGGGGTAGGGATATGGACAGTGATATGTTTCCTCCAAGAGAGGCAGGCAACGTCTCGCCAAAGAGCAAAGTAATAAGATTCCATTTCCATATTAAGTTTTGATGAGGGCTTCATCCCTCACTAAAAATAAGAGCTTGCTTAGACAGTGAAAACATAGAAATCTTTGACTGTCCTGCTAGTGCTGATTACTCATTTAGCTCAATAGCCATTGGAATTCACCAAAATATGCATGTGCTTCTCAATCCCGTTGAAAGCTACCAATCAAAAGCTGAACTATTATAAGCGGAGGGTTGTGTATGTGAGCTTAAGCTAAAAAGAAATGTACATAGAAACTCAGAGCGCTAGATCAGGCAGTGTCAGATTTACAGAGTGTAACTGGAGAATACAGTTATTAATAATCTGACATCTGACCTTTGTTCTTTTATTCTGTTGACTCAAACAGATCATAGCATTTGGAGGGGTCAAGCCAGGAAAGAGCTGGTGTGTAGCCAGGGGTGGGTAAAATGGCCAAAAACACGTCATTAAAACAAGATAATGAATAATAAATAAATACTGTATGCCTCTGTGAGCTCATTGTAGATGTATTTACATTCTCTGTTAAAGATGAAGCTATAATATTGGATTCTGAGAAGGAATTACTCCCCCCACACCCCCACCGTGATTTATTCTTGTTTGGAACAGTGGTTCTCAAAGTGGCATTTATTAAGTATAGTCAAGGGATCAGAAATGTATTCATTTGTTTGTTTATTTGTTTGTTGAAGGGGTGGAAATCTCAACGCTGCATTATTCAAGCTATATTTATAATAGGTACTAGATATTAGTAGATATTGGTGGCTAGGTCGACATTAATCTAGTTTACTGGTCACGAATTAAATGGGTTCAGCTTAATTTTTCAATCAGATTAATTCGTAGCTCAGTGGCTTAGTGTTTAGCATATCCGCCTCGCAGCAAAAAAAAAAGGTCCTGGGTTTGAGGCCCGGACTCGGTCGGCAAGGGCTTTTCTGTTTGGAGTATGCATGTTTACTTTGTGTCTGCATACATTTCATCTGTTCCGATTTCCTTTCACACTTCAAATACATCTTACTGGTCGCTCCAGATTGCCCTTTGGTGTAAGTATGAATGGTTGTGTGTTGGCTCTATGATTGGCCCCGCTATGACCCAGAGTTGGCTGATATGGTCTGCAGCCTCCCCACTTTGCTAGCCATCTTTGAACTCGAAGAACGAACAACAACAACTAGTAGGATGAAGTGGTTAGGCAATTGAATAAATAAATGTTTTATGTAACCTATAAACCTGTAAGCTAGTATTATTATTATGGATGCTTGTATAGCACATACTCCATACACGCGTATGCTCAATGCGCTCATCGCCACCATGCGGCGCCAGTTATTGCGTTTGTTCTATCGTTTTGATGCTGAGCGCCAAGCAGGAAGCAACAACTCCCACATTTTAACGTCTTATGGTATGACGCGACCGGATTCGAGCTCCAACCTCCCGGAGGATAAAGCGGACGCTCTGCCAACTGAGCTAAATCCCCGGTTAAACTATACTATTGTACCTTATACTCTAAAAATAAACAGACCTAAAATGATATAAATAACATCAACTCTGAACTATATATGTGTGTGTGTGTGTGTGTGTGTGTGTGTGTGTGTGTGTGTGTGTGTGTGTGTGGGAGGGGGGGTTAGACTAGAATATGAATAGCTTAATTTATATATAAGGTATTTGCCAGAAGCTCCTTATCCAGAGTAATCTAACTTTTTATCTTCTTCGTCCAACAAACCAGTTGAGAGTTAAGCATCTCGCTCAAGGGCCCAGCAAAGGCAAATTGGTGGGATTGCGACTTGAATCCCCACACTTTTGATATCTGAGCCAAGGTTGTACTTTCTTTCACTCAGTAGGATATCACATCTGTTGACAGCTGCACGCCATCATTATCAGATTGCACCCCATTGTATCCGTCTGAGGAGCACATTAGCCCTCCTGTGGCAGACCAACTTTTTCACTGGACCTTTAACAACAATCTCTGCGGAAAGTGGAACCAACTGGTTGTTTTAGTGTTCTTTGTCATTGACTGCAGGGCAGAACAGTGGTTCAGTGAGAGGGTTATTGGTCTGTGCTTGCATCGGTTTCCTTTGCATACTCTGGTCGGCTTCAAAAATGCAAAGACATGCATATTAGTTCAACTTGGTACTCTAAATTGTCCAGGGGTATAAAGTGAGGCTGAATAGTTGTTTGTTTCTGTATGAACCAATGAATGAGTTCTTATGACAAAGATTAACAAATCTAATAGCTTCAGTGCTAATGATAATAGACTTTATTATTATAACTAGCCATCACCACACATATAAATCTGTGCAGCACCAATATTCATCTATTTATTTTCTGAACCGTTTAATCCTAATTAGGGTCACAGGTTGGCTAGTACCCATCTAAGCTGACTCTGTGTGTGGGAAAAGTACACCCTGAACAGCTCTCCAGACCATCGGAGGTCAGAAACACGCTGACAGTTATACAGCTACCCTTGATGAAAGTCATCAATAGTTCTTTTACAGCCTCTCACTATAGACATGGCTGGACCAGTTAACTGTACATTCAACCTGTTCAAAGTGGGGCTTGAACCCCTGACCTTGGGATCAGTAATCTATAGCACCTTACCTGCTCAGTACTAATATTGAACAGTTTTTTTTTGTTTTGTTTTTTGGGGGTTTTTTAACGATGAAGTGGTGAAGTGGCACGATGGCGTAGTGGTTATCATGTCAGCTAGAAGGTCAGGGTTCAATTCCCAGCCTGGGCTTTTCTGTGTGTATGTTCTCCTCATGCTTGTGTGGGTTTGCTCCGGGTATTCCAGTTTTTCTTCTACAGTCCAAAAAACATACATTTTTAGGTTTTAGGTCATACATTTTGTAGGTTAATTGGCCCTGTGATGTCCTGGCGAGTTGTCCAAGGTGTACCCTGCCCTCTCTCAGTGTTGACTGAGATGGGCGCCAGCCTCCCTGTGACCCTAATTTAGGATTAAGTGGTTGAGAAAACGAATGAATGAAGTGATGACTGAATGTCAACATAACCATAAACAAATCCCCCCAAAAAAACAATCTCTTTTGTGGGCCAGCACTTTTATTCTTCGATTAACACAGTGATTGTCTGTCTCTATATCAAAGAGGCCATGGACGACATTTTGACTTTTGATTATTCGGTCAGATACAGCAATGCAGAGTGCATTAGAAATAGGAACACCTCCCTGAAAATGTTGTAAAACTCCTACATGCTTACATCATGTGGCGCATTATAATGAATGAATGAATAAATAAATAATTTTTAAAAATCCTATATTGTATATATGGAGCTTAAAAGATGCAACAAAGAGGCCCACGCTACAGCACCCTCACATGGTAAACGCCAAAAAAGAGCACTCTACTAATTCCAAGTTGCCCTTAGGGGTGTGTGTGTGTGTGTGTGTGTGTGTGTGTGTGTGTGTGTGTGTGTGTGTGAGTGACAGAGAGAGAGAGAGAGAGAGAGAGAAAGAGAGAGCACATGCTTGTGAGTAGGTGTCTATGTGGGTGTCGTGTTTTCCTGTGTGCATCATATTTCACCCCCAATATATTAATGCTTAAAACCAACATTTGTGAAAAGCTGCATATAGAATGTGAACTTGGACTAAAGCCAAATAACAATGGAAATTACTGTACATGACTGCTGGTGCAGAGGAACACAGGAAGACAAGCAGAGAGAGAGAGAGAGAGAGAGAGAGAGAGAGAGAGAGAGAATTGCACACCTAGAATCCAAAAAGCTTTTTAAGCAAATCAATAGTCGTGACCATGATGTTGAATTTGAGCTCCTGGGAAATCGCTTCCATATTCTGTACTGTTTGCTTCTGGAATCTACCCTTATATAATTTTGATTTTATAAAATGTGAATTAAATAGAAACAGTAAAATTCTTATAAATAAATGAATAAATAAAATAATGACCTTTTATTCCGTTTTTTTTTTTTTTTTTTCTTCATTCATTCATTTTCTGAACCGCTTAATCCTAATTAGGGTCACGCGGAGGCTGGCGCACATCTCAGTCGACTCTGGGCAAGGGCGGGGTACACCGTGGACAGCTCGCCAGGTCATCTCAGCTCCAACACTCGCACAACCATTGATATTCACACTCACACCTCCGGGCAATTTGGAACAGCCAGTTAACCTACTGTGCTTGTTTCTGGACTTGCTTCCAAATAAAAATGTAATTCCGTTTAATCTATCTAAATAAAAACCAAAACATTACCAAATGTCCCGTCAATAATAAATTCATATCTCTTTCACTACTCTGAATCCACTTTCTGATCCACTTTCTGTTCCGAACCAAGCAACAGGACAAAGATACATGTTGGGGCCTGTTGATCTCTGAAATATTTCATGGTACCTGGTGTCCATCTGTGCTCACCCTCTGCCAGTCTGTCAGATCACCGAGGACAACACACACACACACACACACCCTCGCCCACTGGCCTTATGAGAGCCAAACAGGCGCTAAGAGATGTCTGGGGTGTTCTGTATTTGGGGCCAAGACAAGCTGTTGACAGGTTTTTGTGCCAGAATGAGCGGGATGTGGGCAGGGGAAAAAAAATGTGCAAAAAAGCTTTTAGAAGGGTTTGCATTGCATACTTAATCTAAGTGTACACAGTTCTGCTTCTAATTCTTTGTCAGTATCTCAGAAATAATCCCGTTGCCGAGCAACTGCAGTCCTAATAGATGGAAGTCCATGGGAGATGAATCAACGTTGAGGGTTTTTCATGCTTGTGTTTACAGATTTCTATAGCTACTTCAAATAAGCACTCAAAATTTGTTCCACTTTGTCTGTTTCACTTTTCCAGATTCAATCACACTGTCAATAGAACATAATTTTTCAATATTGTTTCAAAAAGATTTGTGTTTCTTTGTCCCATATATAGTGGTGCTTTAAAGTCTGTAAACCGCCTACAGTCTCTTATTTCGTTTGCGAAGCCGTTTAATCTTGTAAGGCTCGTGGACAGGCTGGAGCCTATTTTCGCCCACACTAGGCAAAGTCAGGTAGACCCTGAACAGCTTGCCAGGCCGTCATAGGGCAACACACACACACACACACACACACACACACACACACACACACAAAACCACTCACATTCAGAACTATGGATAATTAGAAACAGCCTGTTAGACTAATATTCATGACTTTGGACTTTGGGAGGAAACCAGAGAACCCGAAGAAAACCCATACAAGCACAGGACAGATGTGCAAACTCCACACAAAAATGCCTGGGACTGGAATTTGGACCCTCTTGCTGTGAGAAAGACATAATAACCACAACATCAACATGAGCCCCCCACCACCACCACCTATGATGACATTCATTCATTTATTTTCTGAACTGCTTAATCCTAACTAGGGTCACAGGGAGGCTGGTGCCCATCTTAGTCGACTCTGCGTGAGGGCTGGGTACAACCTGGACAGCTTGTTAGTCCATTGCAGGGCCTACACTCAGATAACTATTCATACTCACACCTAGGGGAGATTTGGAACAGCCAATTAATCTACTGTGCATGTTTTTGGACTGTGTGGAAAAAAACAGAGTACCGAGAAGGAACCCTGCAAGCACAGGGAGAACTTCACATAGAAACACCCGAAGTGGGAACCGAACCCAAGATTGCTATGAGACGGACGTGCTAACTACTACACCACCGAGCCACACCTATGATGACTTATTTGATATCTCTATGTACAATTTTCTTTATTTAATTTCCATTAGTGGAAACCCACCAAACACAAAATTGAAGCTGTTCTGTTTTGAAAAATTGACTGAAATTCCTTCAAGTCAATGTACAGGATTGATCAACTTTACCAAAAACATTTACTTTGAGATTTTACTGCATGAGAGGGTTTGAAAGCAAACTCAAGTTCAATTCAATGCAGTTTAATTTGTATAATTCGGGGCGACAGTGGCAAGAAAAAAGGGTCACCCATCTTCATTTAGGTAAAACCACACAAAAATGCAAACCATATTTCAAAGACTCAATCTATATGAATAAGCATCAGCAGGATTGAGGGACTTCTAAGATGAGAACACCCAGTAGTATCACATCAGGAAGGATTACAAGAGTCAGAAGTATTAGGATCACTGCTATCTCAGAAATAGCATGTGTACCTCAGCAAAAACATGTACACAGTGAGAGAGAGAGAGAGAGAGCGAGAGAGAGAGAGAGAGAGAGAGAGTTATGCATGTTCATAACAGTGTACTATTTATTAAAGGTAAGATATTTATTAATGAGACTTCTGGTGCTGCATGGTTTCGCTGCAGTGTTTATGTGACAGGAAGCACGTCCCAAGTTTTGGCAATCAGCTGGCCTGCAAGTTGAAGTTTTTCCATGTCTATCCATTTGTATTTGTTTGCCAGCTGTGCTTGGATTTGTGCAAATGAGCTGATCAAAAATGAGGGAAATTTACCTCTTCACACAAAAAGAACATAATCCAATAAAATTAGACTTTCAATGTATTGGACCCGCCCACACACTGGCTTACAGAAAGGATTGGCTCTCCACTGCGCGCCACAGTGACATGGTATCAAAAATAGATGTATAGATTTAAATGCACGAGATTTATTCATCTGTTTTTGTTTTATTTCATGGATCTTTTTTTTTGTTGTGTTCTTATTTAAATGACAGTGAAATTATACATTCGTTATTCTGTTAAGAAAGGCCACCAGATTTATCTGAGAGCCAGATGCAGTCATCAAAACAGCCACATCTGGCTTGCGAGCCATAGGTTCCCGACCCCTGTTCGAAAGAGTTTTTTAAATTTTCAAACACCACTCTAGATTAAAATGTGGGCAGTGGAGGTCTAGTGGTATAGGGTGCTGGATCGCTGAACTTAAGGTTGGGGGTTCGGGTCCCACTCTCCACAAGGTTGTCACTGTCCCCTCCAGTGCAGCGAACTGGGTTATCAAAGGAGGGCCATGTCTCTCACTGTCTATGGTGAGCAGTTCATGTAAAAGAACCATTGCTGACTTTTGTAAAGAGTAGCTGCAAAGCCGTCAGCGTGTTTCTGTCCCTTGCTAAAGGGTTGTGTCAGGAAGAGCATCCGACATAAAAACCTATGCCAAATCAAACGTGCAAATGATTTGCTGTGGCGACCCCTGATAAAGGGAAAAAGCCCAAAGGAAATCTTTCAAATCTCACTCTAGATTAAAATGTATGTAAAAGTACACAATTGAACTGACTTGCTAACTATAATAGTACTGTACATGAATTGTATTCTATTAGTATGGCAAGATGACATTGGAAGACCAACGTACTTGTTTCTAGGTGTGTTTGTTTGGAGAACTACAAAACGTATTTATGTATTCAAGCATTTTCTGAACCACTTAATTCTAATTAGGATTGCGGAGGGTTGGGGCTGGCACCCATCACAGCCGACTTGGGATGAGGGCAGAGTACACCCTGGACAGCTAGACAGACCATCGCAGGGCAGAAAGGCACTGATGTCAATGCAGTCTACTCTTTACAAAAGTGTCATTCGTGTATTTATTTATTATTTATTTTGGGTTTTCGTGTGTGATGTTCTACCAGGCTTATGTGAACATGTTTAGGTTTTCTTTAGGAGTAATGAGGATGGATAGGATCAGGAATGAGTACATCAGAGGGACAGCACATGTAAGAGGTTTTGGAGACAAAGTCAGAGAGGCTAGATTGAGATGGTTTGGACATGTACAGAGGAGGGATAGTGAATATATTGGTAGTAGGATGCTGAGGTTGGAACTACCGGGCAGAAGTCCAAAGAGGAGATTTATGGATGTGGTGAAGGAGGACATGAAGGTAGTTGGTGTCAGAGAAGAAGATGCAGAGGATAGGGTGAGATGGAAGCAGATGATGGGAACAGCCGAAAGGAAAAGAAGATGCTCTTCCTGGCTTGGACCACTGATTTTTTTTTTTAATGTTCTTCCATCAGTATCCTTTGAGGAAGTGAAATGTCTGCTGAATTGACTAAAGGTATTATAACTGACTTGGCCAGTCTAAAACCATTCATCTCTTCCCCTGATGAAGTCCTATGTTGTGGTTGTAGTGAGTCTGGAGTTAATGTGTTGCTTGGTAAAGAAGTTCCTCCCACTTAATACCTTCCTCTGCAGACCGGCAGCCTATGTTGCTGTCGCCTTCTGAATTAATTTTTTTTTTTACCATCACGAATTATATCATCAACATAAAGTAGATTAGAAAAGTCATGGCATGACCTCCACCATGCTTAACCAATGAACTTGTATATTTTGGATTGATTCATTCTCCACACTGTCATCATTGTGTTAAAAGACCATTTGAACCTGGTCTTCCGATTGTTGCTACTGATGACTAGTTTGCATTGTTACGTATGTCAAATGGACTCGATCCCGGATGAGCCCCCAATTTAGTTACGTATGGAATTTAGAAGATGGAAATTGCCCCGTGAAACCAGCAAAGCACTACAAACCACGACATAAACTATATACAATTCAATAATATGAACAAAGTAAGGCAAGATACTACTTACAGCTTAAAGCTAAACAAAATACAAATTAAACAAGGGTCCCAAAACAAAGATAGTCACCAAGCACCTGCAGCATGGTAAATTTAGAGGCGGCGCATACGCTGGCAGGGGAAGGCTTGGAATCCCGCGTTAGAAAGAAAAAAAGAATAAAAATCCTCGCGTTGGCCGTGGGTAAACGTGGACGATGGACTTTGGCGATAAAGTCCCGAACGACAAAACTTCGGTGAAGCGTGTTCCATGATTCGCCTTGGATGAGATGATCCGCCGCAATGAGTTTCCTTAGATGATCTACGCCGAAGATACCTGAAGAGACCTGAAGAGACTCGAAGAGGCTGGAGCCAGTAGGCAATAGGTCCTTAATATAGATTCCCAAAAGTTCGGGGAAGTTCCATTCTGGAAAATTCCAAATCACCTGACCCGCCACTAGGGCGCATACGCCACTAGGTCCCCTAGTGAAAAATGCCAGACCCAAAGCAGCTGAGTCATACCATGGGTCACTATTTACAGCACACTAACTGAATATAATTATATACGTTTATACAGTCACATTTCTATTTACATGTATTTACATTCCCATAACAGCATCGTGCTATGCACTCCATATTTCTGATTAGTAATTCATTTTATCTTTTCAGCTGTTGAAGTGAGTGATGACATCATAAGAAAAAAAAATGAAAGAGCACCAAAAATCATGACGAAAAACAGGGTGCTAAATCAGATTAGTCACATGACTCCACTTCTTTGCACTGCTTTGTTGGGTGTCAGGAAGTGAGATCGGCACCAGCAGTCCACAAAAAGGGTTTGACATGAGTCTGCAGTTCCTTTGTTTCTCTTTCAGTTCACACACACACACACACACACACACACACACACACACACACACACACACACACACACACACACACACACACACACACACACACACACACAATAGCCATGTGAGCAGCTTTTAATGAAATATGTAACCATTAAAGCAGCCAATCAACAATTTGTCTAAATTCAACCTCAGTCATACAGAAAGAAGAAGAAGAAGAGGAAGAGTAAAAGAAGAAGAAAAAGAAGAGGAAACAGAAGAAGAAAAAGAAGAAGGAGAATACAGCTGTGCTGTTTTTTTTCTCTTTTTTTCTTTTTTTTCCAGAAGGAAAAGCAGTTTCATGGTGATGACTCATGATGATCCACATGGTCTAAACTGACAGCTATTTCGATCACTGTGGGGACATTTGTGTATAACATATGCATTTATGTATTATATATTAGTTAATTCGTATAATTACGAATAAAAAATCATAATGGGTTCAATATTTGTTATATATTACAGTATTTATTTATTAATCTAAAACACTTCTAACATTTATACCTTTCTAATCATTTCATTTTTAACTGCTCAAATGAAGTGTGTGTGTGTGTGTGTATGTGTGTGTGTGTGTGTGTGTGTGTGTGTGTGTGTGTGTGTGTGTGTGTGTGTGTATGCGTGTGCGCGCGTGTGTGCGTGTGTGTGTGTGTGCGTGGGCGTGTGTGTGTGTGTGTGTGTGTGTGTGTGTGTGTGTGTGTGTGTGTGCCATATGGTGACAAAATGTGTATTTTTTAATAAAAAGTAGTTTATGGTTTTAAATAAAATGTTTCATTTTGTAAACTCGCTCAGGTGTACAGTGTGTGTGTGTGTGTGTGTGTGTGTGTGTGTGTGTGTGTGTGTGTGTGTGTGTGTGTGTGTGTGTGTGTGTGTGTGTTTTAATTAGCCCTCTTATCAAAAGTATACTTAACCAACTCTAAAAACTGTAGCAACAAAACCACAACTCAAATTCATTTGCTCTTGTAAAACAGTTTATAGTTTTGAAACAAGTCCAATATCAATCAAGTCTCCATGCAGTTCTTTCCCCTCCCAGAGAGAGAGAGAGAGAGAGAGAGAGAGACAGAGAGAGAGAAAGAGAGAAAAAAAGAGAGAGAGAGACAAAGAGAGAGAGAGAGAGAGAGAGAGAGAGAGAGAGAGAGAGAGAGAGAGAGAGAGAGAGAGAGAGAACAAGTGGTTCTTTCAGAGAAAGAGACATCACAAAGCGTATGCAAGGCAGAGGAACATTCCAGAACATCAGATGACACACAGGCATGTGTTCTCGTTCTATGTCGTCCATCCCAATTTCTTTTTCGTCTTTCTCATAAATTATTAATAACAAATCCTATTTATCTTTAAACATATTTTGAACTAAGGGCATTTTTAAATATCTAATCGTTTCCCCTAAAATAATTCTCTCGTTTTATACAAAAAAGGTTTCGAACTTTTCAGATAGATGTGACAAACGCTTGCTGTATACATACACTGGCTTAAAAAAAACGTAGAACATCTTTTGGTATTTCTCCTATTTTGTTGCCCGACAACCTGGAATTAAACTTGATATTTGAGTTTTTTTTTTGTTTGTTTGTTTTTTTTTAATCAGTTAATTAACACAGCATGCCAACAACAATGCAAAATAATTGTTATTGTGCAAGAAATAGTTCAACAATAAATATTATATTATATTATAAAATATTATATAATAATATTATATAATAATAATAATAATTATAATAATAATAATAATAATAATAATAATAATAATAATAAACCTTTTAGTGTGCATAGCTTTTTCTCCCAAAAGTCAGTACTTTGTAGAGCCAACTTTTGCAACAACCACAGCTGCAATTTTCTAAGGGTATGGCCCTATGAGCTTGAAACATCTGGCCACTGTGGTTTTGGCCATCCTTCAAACCAAAACTACATTAACTCCTTCAAAAATAGCCTAAAATAATTTGTCTGTTTTTAGAACCATCAGTTTCCTAGTCTCTGCTATAAAAAAAAAAAAAAAAAAAAAAAAAAAATCCCCACAGCATCATACTTCCACCACCGTGTTTCATTATAGTGGGGCTGGTGGTGTAGTGGTTAGGGTGCTGCGCTCATGATCGGGAGGTTGTGAGTTCAAATCCCACTGAGACACTCACTGTGCTAAGACCCCTGGGCAAGGTCTCAACCACAAGTGTGCCTCTGTTCACCCAGCAGTATAAGTAGGTACTAGTAAAAATATACTGGGAAGGTAACCTGCTATGGACTAGCGTCCCATCCAGAAGGAGTCGTACTCCTAGTTGCTTCGCGCTACGGAAACCGGGGATAAACACCAGCCTGATGAGCCGCTATGGCTTGGATGTAAAAATCCCACCGGCTTTACCTTACCATGTTTAATTATGGGGATGATGGTCCTGGGGTGATGCTTCAGTGAGGGCCAAAAAGTTAAATTTTAGTCCCATCTGACCAGAGCATCACTTTATATGTTTTAAAAGTCACTCAATTAAGCTGGCTATCTCTAAACGTCTTCTTTTCCTTTCAGCTTCATTTGATTTGCATGTTCGATTTGGCATAGGTTTTTACGTCGGATGCTCTTCCTGACACAACCCTTTAGCGAGGGGCAGAAACACGCTGGCGGCTTTGCAGCTCCTCTTTACGAAAGTCAGCAATGATTTGTTTACATGACCCTCTCACCATACACAGTGAGAGACATGGCCGGCCTTTGATAACCCAGTTAGCTGCACTGGGGAGACAGCGGCAGCCTTGTGGAGAGTGGGACTCGAACCCCCAACCTTAGTCTATTCATCTTTCATATCTTTTCTCAAAGCAATTGCTTTTGGTGGCCACACCTTTGTAAAACCCAGCTCTGTGGAGTGTGGACAAATACACCTGTCTCTACTGTGACGCTTTTCTGATTACCTTTGGACTCTTTGTTGCCTCTCTGATTTATGGCATCCTTGCCAAGTCTATGAATGAGGCAGTTTTTTATTTTTTTGGTGCCGTATTCTTTCCACTGTGTGATAGCGGAGTTAATACTTCTTCAAGGCTTCAGATATTTTTTATAATACACCCACAATTTGCTTCATACAATTCTCCTGACCCCACTGCACCAGGCACATCACTTCACCTAAACCCGGAGCTGCGTATTTTTTATACAGTATTTGCAAAACAGCCGCAGCTCTTATTTGCTGAGTGTGAGGGTTTAAATAATCAGCATTACAAAAGTCAAATCCCGCATCGTCCCTGAATGATACACTATCAGGAGCAACCCAGAGTAACTCAACAGTTAGCAGTTTCATTTTAAATATTTGCATATACCTGCCAGATATTCAAATCTATAGGCTATCTCTCTCTCTCTCTCTCTCTCTCTCTCTCTCTCACACACACACACACACACACACACACACACACACACACACACACACACACACACACACACACACACACACACACACACACACACACACACACACACACACTCTTTCTGATCACACACACACACACACACACACACACACACACACACACACACACACACACACACACACACACACACACACACACACACACATACACACACACATACACACACACACACACACACACACACACTCTTTCTGATCACACACACACACACACACACACACATCCACACACCCACACACACACACACACACACACACACACACACACACACTATTTCTGATCACACACACACACACACACACACACACACACACTCTTTCTGATCACACACACACACACACACACACACACACACACAGAATCATTCACACTTTACACTCACACCGAGGGGAAATTTGGAACTTTCAGTTAGCTGAATGAATTGAGTATATTGGTAGTAGGATGCTGAGGTTGGAACTACCAGGCAAAAGGCCCAGAGGAAGACCAAAGAGAAGATTTATGGATGTGGTGAAGGAAGACATGAAGGTCGTTGGAGTAAGAGTAGAAGATGCAGAGGATAGGGAGAGATGGAGGCAGATCATTTGCTGTGGCGACCCCTGAAGGGAACAGCCGAAAGGAAAAGAACAAAAGAAGAAGAAGTTAGCTGAATCAAATCGAACCCAGGACCTTCTCGCCGTGAGGTGGATTGTTGAAAAAGGGATTGTTTTCTCATTGTCCTGCAATGGCATGGTGGTGTTGTGGTTAGCACGCCCACTTCACAGCAAGAAGGCCCTGAGTTGGACGTTTTTAGCGTATTTTCAAGTTCTCCCAGTGCTAGCGCGTGTTTCCGCTGAATACTCCAGCTTCCTTCCACAGTTCTAATACACGCACATTAGGTGATCCGTGTGTGTGAATGGTTTAGGGTGTGCCCTGTTTTCATCCAGTGTAGGCTGAAATAGGCTCCAGTTCACCGGTGGTTCTAGTAGGATTAAGCATGAGAATATTCTCCAAATCCAACCCCGAAGATGAGCAACTGAAAGGTGAAGGACAAAAAATAATCTGAGATCTCACTTATGAGTCCCACAGACACAGTTCAATAATATGCACTGAATTGTTAAGTATTTAGAAAATAAACATTCAAAACATTTGAACATATGACTATATTACTGACTGGAAAGTTATTGTATAAGTTTAATTTAAAGTTTTTTTTAATATCAGTCGAAAAAACATCATGCAGTGTTGGGCCAGATTGTCTTTATTATTGAAAAAAAAACAAAACAGACAAATAATAGTGTCCAAAGTTTTGACAGGTGCTGTACACCTCTATGCTCGTGTTTCTGTTGCATCTGCATCCGCTAGGAAAATTGACTGTCCTACATTTCGGTCAGAAAATTTACTTCAACAGGAAGTCAATGGCAAATATGCATAGAGGCCTACTGTAACCTACTGTCATATATTTTACATGAAGACGTTTGCAGCGCTGACATGGTGGTGTAATTGTTATTATGTCTGCTTCAGAGTAAGAAGTTCTTTGGCTCAGGCTCTTGACCTGGTGATTGTATAGGTGTCCTCCAGGTTGGTTGGTTTCCTCCTTCAGTCCAAAGACATGCACCTTAGACAAAGTGGCTGTTCCAAATTGTCCTGTGTTTTCGCTCTGACCAGTTGTTCAGGGTGTTATCAACCTTCACCCATTTCCGGCAGAAACAGGTTCCAGCCTCCCGGTGACCTTAAAAGTACAATTAAGTGACCTGGCAAATGAGTAGGAGAGTTTTCACCAATAAAATTATTACATTTGTGTGTGTGTGTGTGTGTGTGTGTGTGTGTGTGTGTGTGTGTGTGTGTGTGTGAAAGTGAAATGCATACCTGTCATCCTAGATGGTGTTCCCTTATTTTTTTTTCCCCAGGTTTTCCGGAGCACCCAGAGGAAACCCATGTTAGCATGGCTTGAATCCAGGATCTTTGAGCTGTGAGACAAAAGTACAATCCACTATGCCACCATACTAAATTCACTGCCCAGCCTTTTCTTAAACAACCAGACAGATGGCTGTAAATACAATATATGAACAGGAATACTGTACCCAAATAAATTCTGCTACATACATACAGAACACTTGTAATAATACATGTTAAAAAAAAAAAAAAAACTGCAGATGGGTTTCACATAAAGAAAGAACTGTTTTTACAACCAAATAAAATATCACTCACTTTATAGTATTGTGCACAGATTGAGCAAAATAGAGCAGACTGTAGGTGCATGAAACTTGAAGACCAGAAGAAATCCTGCTTACTAATGATACTATTGTGCTCATCACTTTTGTCGGTAATGTGACAGCATACTTGAGCACTGTTTTGTAATACAAAAAGTTGAGATTGAGAGTCCTGTTTAAATGACACAGATCCTTGGAGTACAACTGTTGCACTGTGACCGTGGAAACATGCTGGCATCGTTTACAGATGGATGGGCACACTATGGCTCATAGGCTACATCCAGCCCATTGGTCTTTTTAATCCGGCCTGCCGAAGATTGATTGGTACAGAATTCATGTTTGATACGAATGATTGATTGATTGCATTCATTTGACTTTGACTTGTAATGACAGCATTTCAACACCAGTGGCGCACTAGGTGCAGTCAGTTGATTTTGCGGAGCTTGAGCCACTTCCGGTTATCACTTTTCTACTGCATACAACCCATCTGCAGCAATGTCAGAGAAAAGAAAAGTCGACAGTGAGTGCCGGCTGGTTCCTAAGGAATGGACACTTACATACTTTTTTGCTGAAGTCCGGTCAAATGCTGTATGTGTTATTTGCCAAGAAATCATAACGGTTTAAAAGAATGCAACACCAGACGCCACTTTTCCATCAAGCATGCTAATTATACCAACAACCTATCACCCCAAGAATGTCCGGCTACCGCTGATAGGTTGGTCGTGAGCTTGCAGGCTCAGCAAAACACCTTTATCTGAGCAACTTCCATCCAAGAATCAAGCATGAGGATGTAAACATAATTCACCAGAAAGCACTGTGTAAATCCTTGGTGTATCTTGATGACTTAGTGAAGCTGGTTGTGAAACTCATTAAGTTTATTCGAGCGACGGGACTTCACCACTGTCAGTTTATTCATTTTCCTGAAAAAGCTGATGGCAATCACATGGACTTGCTTTACATTCTAATGCCTGCTGGTTCAGTTTGGGGAAAGTATGTCAACAAGTAGTGGAGCTCAAACAGGAGATTCCTTCATTTTCGGAGCTCCTTGAGAACACTGATAATGTTCCTGAGCTGAAAGATACAGATTGGCTGTGATTTAGCTTTTACTGGACATAATGGACCCACATGAAAGAGCTGAAAGAGAATCTACAAGAAAAAAACAGTTTCTGCGTGAAATGCGAGCAAACGTCAGAGACTTCAAAACCAGGCGAGTTTAATTTTCAAAGCAAATGTCAGACAAGTCATTCACTCATTTCCCCCCACACTGGCCATGTTAAAAGAGGCTCTGCAAAATGTGAACAAATCCAGGAAATCACTGGAGGACCTGCATGAAAAATTCTGCTGTCGGTTTTGTGATTTTGGAAAAATTGACAGGACACTTCGGCTGGTGTCACGTCCCTTCTCGCAAGATCCTGAAACACTGCCACAGCAGTTGCAGTTGGAACTGATTGATCTCCAGTGTGACATGATGTTAAAGGAGAAGTTCAACTCCCTTAAACTGGATGAGTTTTATGCTTCATTAAGTGCAGTCAAATTGCCAAACATCGAGAAGATGGCACAGAGGATGCTGGTGTTGTTTGGCTCGACATATGTGTGTGAACAGACTTTCAGTGTAATGAACACCAACAAAGCACCCCAGAGGTCTGCGAACACCTCAAATTTGTTCTGAGAATCAGCACAACAGAATTTCCACCAGGCTTTGATGCACTGGCAAAAATGGGTAATCAACAACACGGTTCCCATTTTGATGCTTTTTTTCCCTGTTTATGTTTAATATGTACTTTTTAAAAATTCATTTTTTTATCGTATCTTGCTGACCCGGCCTGTTTGTCAAATTTTAAAAGTCAATGTGGCGCCCGATCCAAAATTATTGCCTACCCCTGGTTTATAGCAAACTGCATAGCCATGTGCCGAATGTTGTCTTGAAGTTGTTGTTCTCTGTTTATTATTATTATTATTGATGTTACTGCTAAGATTTCTCCTGTCCAAATACAATCAATTACTGCTAATATCTATAAATAAATAACAAATAGCAAATCTGTGTTAGGAGGCAGTGGTGGCCTGGTGGTAAGGTGCTGATCTCAAGGTTGAGGTTTCAAGCCCCACTTTCAACAGGTGGTCACTGTCCACCCAGTGCAGCTAACTGCGTTATCAAAGGCCAGCCATGTCTCTCACTGTCTATGGTCTACGGCTGTAAAAGAACCATTGCTGACTTTCCACAAGATTGGGCTGTATAGTTGTCAGTGTGTTTCTGCCCTGCGATGGCCTGGCAAGCTGTCCAGGGTGTACTCTGCCAGAATTGGCTGATGAGCCTCCCTGTGAGCCTAATTAGGAGTAAGCAGTTCAGAAAATGAAGTAATGAATGAAATCTGTGTCAGAAGGTTAACAGTAGTTTTCTGCATTATCCGTACATGTGTTATGGTCTTTGTTCTGGGGACTTTGAATTTGGCAGCTCTGTTCTCTAACTCTGTTTTCTCCCCAGCGGTGCAGGCTCCGGCTGAGGGGCGTGGCTGACCTACTAGAGCTGATTGCAGTAGCGCACATCTGTTTCCACTTCACAAATCGACTCCCTATAAAGACAAGCTGCCCGTTTACCTCGGTGCTAGAAGATTGTCCCGCATCACGCAGTCAATACTCCAGGTTTCTCTCTGACCCCTGGTTATAGCCAGTTTTCCGCGCCTTAGTCATCAGTGTTTATTGTTTGCTATTTTCCCTTCGTCACCACCAGTGTTTGTGCTGTCTTCTGTCTCCAATGTTGCCCTTGAGTGAAATAAATTGTTCCGGTTGCACTGTACACTGTCTTCTGCATTTTGGGGTACGACTGAGAGCCGTAGCCTAACAACATGGTGTATATAGATTGATTACAACCAAAATGTTTTGCAAATATTAGCTAAATTTTCCTAATATTTACAGCTCGTGTCATTGCAGAAACTTAATAAAAGCTTACATGGTTTATGTCTGTTCGTATAAAAGTGCAGGATGCTTCATAAAATCCTTTTTCGTTGAAAAAGTAAGAACAAATAACAAATTCTTACCCAGGGGACACCATTGTATTGTGAAAAGTCAAGTGATTTATTTGGAATCTGCCATAAACAAAGAAGTGTTTGCATTAGAATGCACTGATATGAAATCACACACACACACACACACACACACACACACACACACATATATATATATATATATATATATATATATATATATATATATATATATATATATATATATATATATATATATATATATACACACACACACACATACATAATGTATTAAAACCTAATGTAGTATTATGTGAAAATGTTGTACGTAACAACTTTAATTACTTCAGAAATTCACTGGGGAGGCAGTGGTGGTCTGGTGGTAAGGTGTCGGATTGTCGATCCCAAGGTTGGGATTCAAGAGCCACTATCAACGGTTGGCATTGTTGTCCCCCAAATGTAGCTAACTGGCTTATTAAATACCAGCCATGTCTCTCACTGTCCATGATGAGAGGCTTTAAAAGAACCATTGCTGACTTTTGAAAAGAGTAGCTGCATAGCTGTCAGCATGTTTCTGCCCTGCAATGTCTTTGTGAGTTGTCCAGGGTGAACTCTGTGTTCATCGAGATTTGGCTGACTTGGGTGCCAGCTTCCCCCTGACCCTAATTAGAATTAAACTGTTCAGAAAATGAATTAATTCACTAGTTTAGATGTGCTTTTTATTTTAATATATGTATACTGTTATTTATGTCATTATCTGGCCTTATATGAACATACAGTGTCACATTCACTTGGCAAACTCCCAAAACTGAAACAAACTCCATTAGCAACCTTTTCAAACTGGCTAATGCAAAGAATCAAATGGATTTTAGCATACGTATTATAACTTTGAAAATGTAAGTTTAAAACAATGTGATGATGAAAATAACAAGAGTGCTGCTGTGGATTGAGTTCAAACATACTGAAATAATCTGATAAATTTCAAACCTGATAGGTTTCATGAGTCTGCTCACAAAAATAAAATAATTTAAAAATCCCAGATTTTCCAAAGCCTGTGGGTTAGTTAATATTAACTACCGGCTCATTATACCTGACTTAAGAAAATAACCCCTAGCCAATCACAGTCACACATTTGGTGTGTCATTCATTAATTAACGCTCATTCATTTAGTCATGTTCAGACCTACAAGTGCCGTCGAGAGCCTATTTCAGCCCACAATGGGAAAGGGCAGTGTACAGTTCAACACACGCAGGACCAACACACACAACCATGCACACTCACACCTAGGTGCACTTTGGAGCAGCCAATTAGCGTACTGTATCTTTGGACTGTGGGAGGAAATAAGGGTACCTGGAGGAAACCCATGCAAGCAAAGAGAGGACATGCAAACGCCACACACAAAAAAAACAAACAAACAAAAAAAAAAGTAAGCCCAGGACTTCAACCTAGGAACCAAGGATTCAAACCTTATTGCTGCGAATAAAGACGTCAACATATATACAGGTTTGTGGGTATGATATTTGAGTTTTATATTGTAACTAACAAATGTACTTATTCAGCTGTACGTGCCTCAAGGGCACCTGGGAATGTGGTTAATTAGTAAGTATATTCGCATAAGTAATATATTGACATGTATTTCATGAACAGTATCCTTGGGCCAATGTTTTGTGGAACATACTGTACTTTCTAAAAGTGCTTCTCAAAATATTTTTTCAAATGTCTTCTTCCTGTATTACCAGACACAAGGAAAATGTTTGGCATTTGGAAGAAATTTGGCCTGAACCCAGATAGTCTGCATATCTGTCCATGTGTGTGTGTGTGTGTGTGTGTGTGTGTGTGTGTGTGTGTGTGTGTGTGTGTGTGTGTGTGTGTGTGTGTAAAATAGTTTCTCCACAGTATTCTTTGACAGGAATGTGCCCTCATTTGTAATTGTTTGGCTTTTGATTTTCTCCCTCCTATATGATATCTCGATAAGCTTTTATTGACTGTAAATAATAATAAGTACATGAGAGCTATGGAATGTGTTTACTTGTTGAGGTAGACACTTGTACACGAATTAAGGTCCATGATGATATTGATGATTTCAATAATAGTTGAGAGCTGAAGAACTTGACAGGTCTACACAGAGCATTGACTTCAACCCCATTGAAAACCTTTGACATGAACTGCCAATAACACCTCGGCCTTCCTCATCTGACCTCAGTGTCGGAATTCCCTCAAACTTGTATCATGAAAAAAATCCTGTGCGTAGCCTGAGATCTAAAGTTTTTGTAACAACAAAATGGGGATAAATATGGAATAGGATGTTCAGAAAGCATATACGGGTTCCTTTTATGTTGCATAGGATCATTTTAGGATGTTTATTTCATCAACACGAAAACGTAAGTTCGGCCACTAGAAAAAAAATATTATAATGTAAATATTAATTATGAGATAGCTATCTCGTAATTATAACACTATCTCATAAATATTAGGTGCTAAGTCAAAAATTAGATGCTAAGTCATAATTAGGTGACTAAGAGCTGACTTATAAAATAAGTTTCAATTGTAAATTAGCATCTCAATTATGACTATCTCATAATTATAACTTATTATGTCATAGTTATTATTATGAATCAGCATAATCAGGACTTTTTTTTCTCTAGTGGAAGAAATTGGCTGCCGGGGAAATATTGCCCAAGCATCACATGTAAATCAGAACAAATACACATAACTATAATCTATTCTACGCTCTACCGCCCTCTGTGCCCAACGTCGGTATTATATCACTCCATCCAGAGTTCCCACAGAGAACATTCCATTCTCCTCCCAACATCCGCTTCATTCCATCTTAATCTAAAACGCGTATGTTTAACTGTTCCCATAAAATCCAGGGTACACTCACATACACTAACACATTCACAGAATGAGTCCTGTATTATTATTAT
>CM045746.1:19026965-19071965 GCA_024760905.1 Plotosus lineatus
ATTGATAACCAGAGACTTTGAATTAATAGGTGGAGGGTTGCAGTGACATCAGCTGGGTGATAGTATTCAATAACTGTGAAGTCTGCTTTCATTGAACATTCTGGATAATGATGATGTATGCAGTTCGAAACGCATAAATAAGCATCCAAACAATAGATGTGTGTAGGAGGACAGGTAAGCACCACCATAGAGCAGAGCCAATGAGGTGGAAATTATTTAAATTGCGCATACAATCATAATTTGAGGCATGTTGTCCATATTCATCGGTGTTATCTCACTAAAGTCGGGTTTGATGTTGTAAATTTCTTCTCAGTTAGGCCAGAAACTTGGTGTGGTTGTATTTTGCGGTTGCACGGAATCATCCTAACATGGCGTTTTAGTGTCATGACCAGGATGTGCCTTAACGTGTGAGTCGGCAGGAAAGGTTAATCATCAGATGGCTCTGGTGGCGCTACTGTACTGTATATACCATGAAGTAGCTTAAAATTGAGAACTGAAGAACTACATTAATGAACAGGGAGTTGAATCACCGCCAGCAGGTCTGGAGTAGTTCATTCAACACAGTATATGCTCATTTCATTCCTATTTTAATTAAAGATGAATATTACAGAAGTTGCTTTTACTTAAAAATGTTTTCCTGAATTAATTAATTAATTTATTTATTTATTTTTATTGAATTACAGTAATTGTACCTCAAAAAAAATTTGGTTCTGTTTTCCAAAAATAGTATGATGTTTGATGGAAAAAAATTCTTGAAAAAATATGCCTTGGTTTTTCTGAATTAAGGTATATTTATAAAAATAATAATAAAAAAATCCCTTTGCCCTGTTTTTCCAAATTAATAAGAGTTTCTTTCTTTCTTTCGGCTTTTTTTCCCTTTTCTCGGGGGTCGCCACAGCGAATCATCTGATCCGCATACTTGATTTGGCAGAGGTTTTTACGTCGGATGCCCTTCCTGTCACAACCCTTTTTAGCAAGGGACAGAAACACGCTGACGGCTTTGCAGCTACTCTTTACGAAAGTCAGCAATGGTTCTTTTACATGAACCTCTCACCATAGACAGTGACAGACATGGCCCGCCTTTGATAACCCAGTTAGCCGCACTGGGGGGGACAGTGACAACCTTGTGGGGACTCGAACCCCCAATCTTAGGATCAGCGATCCTGCACTCTATCCACTAGACCACCACTGCCCATTTCCAAATTAATGAGTATTTTATGAAAATAAATGGATTTATCATGAAAAATACAAATACCCTGTTTTTTTTTTTTGTTTGTTTGTTTTGTTTTTTTTTTTTTACATTTTTTCATGCAAAATATCAGCTTTATTTTTAGTAATAAATGTGAGATCATCCAATCATCCATTCATTCATTTTCTTAGATGCCAAACCCTAAATAAGATCTCGGGGAGGCTGGCAGCAATCCCAGCCGGTTCTGGTGAGGTTACACCCTAAACATTCCATTGCAAGGTGAATGAGAATTAAAAAAATAAACAAAAAAATAAAAAATAAATCAAAATAAAATAAAATCAGGGGCAGTGGTGGTCTAGTGGTATAAGGCGCCGGATCGCTGATCCAAAGGTTGGGGGGGTCGAGTCCCACTCTCCACAAAGTTGTCACTGCCCCCCCCCCCAGTGGAGCTAACTGGGTTATCAAAGGCCGGCCATGTCTCTCACTGTCTATGGTGTGAGACATGTAAAAGAACCATTGCCGACTTTCGACAAGAGTAGCTGCAAAGTCGTCAGCGTGTTTCCACCCTGCGATGGCCTGGCGAGCTGTCCAGGGTGTACTCTGCCTTCGTCCTGAGTTGGCTGGGATGGGCACCAGCCTCCCCGCGACCCTAATTAGGATGAAGCAGTTACAGAAAAATGAACGGATGAAAATAAAATCACTGTGTTACTTAAGGCAGGATTATCTCCCAAAGTAAAACTGGATTAGACTAAACAAATGGAACCCATGAAGGACGCACACGCTTCTTATACTGCTTTATACTAATAGAGTTTTAAAAACAATTCTGTTGTTAATTTAGAAAAACAGAGCCGATATTGTTTTCTTCAGTCAATCAGTGAATACAATATGCTTCCATAGGAACATGGTTCAGTGGTGAAGGCTTTCGGTTACCGATCACAAGGTTGGCAGTTCAATGCCCTCCCATAGCATTAAACTGCCACTGTTGTGCTCTTGAGCAAGGCCCTTCACCCCTAACGGTTTAATTGTATTAAAAAAAAAAAAAAAAAAAAAAAAAGATAAGATACTCTGAATAAGCCAGATGCCAGAAATGTGAATGTATATGTGACAGCTGATAATAATCATACAATGAAACAGGAGAATCAGATAAACATTATACTGACTAGAATCAAGAAGAACTGCTGTTGAACCAAAGCACAGTCATGCTCAGCGCTGCATCGTCCAGATTTTTTTTCCATATTGACTGACTGAGAGTGAGAGGAAACTGGGTTCTGTAAAATGCATTCTGACTCGAGCTCCTTGGAATGCTAGCTACGAGCTAAATTTGACGTGTGTACTGAATAAACCAGGCGTAATTAAAACTCTGGTCAAAATGGTAGCGATATAATGTGTGTTTCATGGTCTCTTGACCACTGCGGCGTAGCAAACTACATCTCTTCATCTACTTCCTGGCTCTTTGTGTATGTGTTTGAATTTGTGGTTTCAGGCAAGGGCTCAAACAATCGCTGAAAACTAGAAACAGAAGATAAGTAAATAAATAAAAAACCCTCCAGATCCTTTTGTTTAGTTTAATAACGACTGAAGACTGAAGATGGAAAAATCTCCTTTTGCATTTTACTTTTTTTTTTTTTTACTAATTATTTCATTGCCTTGTTTTTATATAAACCTTGCCTGCCTTGCTGTTCCAGCCCAGTTCTTTGTTTTTTCAGTCCGCTTCCTAGTCCTGCACAATATAATTTCCGCTGGTCTGTCATTCACCTTGTAGATCGTTCATTATGTACCAAATAGCAGCAGAATCTCTCGGTGTAAAGGCAACTGATGTTTACTTTGTGTGGCATCATGGAATGATAGCACTTGATAACATAGGTAAGGAAGTGTGATATAAAAGTATTATTTATTATTAGCATTGTTTTATAAGAATGCTTTTAGGATGGGCAGTTTGTCCTGGATTTGGCTTTTTCTCTGAGTATGTGTGTGTGTGTGTGTGTGTGTGTGTGATTGAGACTTCCTTTCTAGACTTGCTCTATTCAAATACTGCTGACAAATTGCAGGCGTCTTGAGCAACACAGACTTTGGAAAAGTTGGTGTCCAAAATGAGATCAGACATCACATGGTCCTGTGTTGTGGGAAACAAATCGATTTTTTTTTTTTTTCTTTTTTCTTTTTCTTTTCTTTTCTTTTTGTCTAGCTGTGAGCATCTTAGGCAAATGTTCAGTATGTGCAACATAAATTGTAACATAGCTGCCCGGAGGTGTTGGTGGTATCATAAGCATTAAAAATGTTCAAGATGTGTGTATATGTTTACCTATAAGTCGTCATCTGTTTGCTATCATGCTGCCAGTTTCACGAAGCTATCAGTATTAATTTTTTACTTTAGTACTCAACTGTACGTGGACTCGGCATCAAAGTTGATTAGATTTAATATGAGAACCTTTGAAGGCGTATTTCTTTTAGTCATCCAGCATTCATATTCCACATGAAAGCTCAGGATGTTCAGTGAAATACATTCAGTGGTAGAATTGTGCAGGAGATTTTATTTACTTATTTATTTTTTGCAAAATCATTTTGCAATATTTTGTGGAGAGTACTGTCGTATTGTTGACTGCATTTTTGGTATAATTAAAGAATGCCTTTTATTACAGACTTGCGGAACCGGTGGTGAAGTGGTTAGATTGCTGGACTCGTGGTTAAGGGTTGAAATCGAAATTAGACCTCCACTAAAGACAAGCGTCCCTCTGCTCACCCAGCAGTATAAAAACGTACCAATAAAAATACTGGGAGTGGAACCTATGACGATCCACCAACCCGTCCAGGAGAAGTAGAATCTCTAATTGCATCACACAAAGAAAGCTGGCAATAAGCTCTGGCCTAATGACCCAGTCGGCTCAGATGTATAAAGTTCAACAGGCTTTCCTGTTGTTACAGAATATGTGGCATGATTTTATTGACTTTTAATGCTTATTTGAACCCACAGGGCATGCTTCAAACAAAATATTGCCACTTTTTAAAAAATTCTGACAGTATATATTCAAACTCAAACTTTGTTGTATATGTAAAGTTCCAAAAAAATAACAACAAACACAAACACAAGTTTATTGTGATTTTTCTCCATTTTTTTCTTCCCCAATTTAGTCATAGCCAATTCCCACCCATCACGTATTGCCTTCCTATTATGCAACCATCACCAATTAGGGATGGGCTAAAGCAGTGCTTCTCAAATAGTGGGGCGCGCCCCTCTGGGGGGGCGCGATGGGATGCTGAGGGGGGCGCGTGTGACCCAGGAGAACATGCTTTTTTTCCGCCGTACTACAAGAAAGTGTAATTGCACATCCACTCCAGTAGTTGGCAGTGGCGCCCTCATTGCACATTGAGCAGGAGCTGAGAGTTGCAGTGTCATGCTTCAAACCTCGCTTTGAGAAGCTGTGCCGTGCTCATTGTAGCCATTAATCTTGGCTTCCTCATTTTGAGAAAAAAAAATCAGCACAAATTGTTCTATTTGTTCTTGTTTTGTAGGTTAAAGTGTTTATATATTGTGCTCCTGAGTTAATGTTTCTGAAGTCAATTTGAATTAATTATTTATTGATTTTATTTTCAGCAGCAAATGGTGTGGTAAGTTTGTCAAAAATGTAACAAGGATATTATTATTTTTAAATTTAAGGCAAATTGATGCACTTTCTTTTACAGACTAATAAAAAATGTTAAAAAAGTTATTCTTGTAAGTTGAACTATATCTCTTTCTTTTTGTTTTATTTATGTTAACAAGGATACGATATAATGAAGAGATATACCTGTAACTATATTATAGAAAAAAGTTATAATTTATAGTTGCGGCGGAAAGTGGGTGGTGGGGGGGCGCGAATTGTTTTCTTCTTGCTAGGGGGGGCGTAACAGAAAATAATTGAGAAGCACTGGGCTAAAGTAAGTGCATGACCCACCTGACAAGTAATGCCACTGTTCGCGTTTCATCAAGCTATGGCGTGTGCATGCATATTTAGATCTAACACAATTGGAAAGGCCGGCCATGTCTCCCACTGTCTATGGTGTGAGGCATGTAAAAAGAACCATTGCTGACTTTCGTAAAAAGAGTAGGCTGCAAAGCCGTCAGCGTGTTTCCGCCCTGCGATGGCCTGGCGAGCTGTCCAGGGTGTACTCTGCCCTCGCCCTGAGTTGGCTGGGATGGGCACCAGCCTCCCCGTGACCCTAATTAGGATGAAGCGGTTACAGAAAATGAACTGATGATGAACAATTGGAAAGAGAGTGCTATCCACCCCCTTGTATGCATGAGCTCACAGAATGTGGTGTTTCCTTTGAGTGGCAGGGAATTTGAGTGGTTTATGCCATTCCATTCTTGAGAGCTCAGTAGGTTAGCTTCCATGATCTACTGGCCACAGATGGCTGCAAGCATCAATCTGGATTCCACCTTGCAATCTTCACCGACCCTGCTGTTACACCACCCAGAAGGCTCATGCAAGCTTGTTTTTAACCGGTAGAGCTCAGATGTATAGGAATCTCTAAGGAAAGAGCAATTGCTTTTGTTACAGTTCTATCAACAGAGAACCACAGATGCATATAGTTGAATGAAGAGGACACACAGTTTCGTAATTTTGTCACTTAAAATTTTTTCATACTGAAAAGGAAACAAAAACTGGAATGAATTGACCTTATCATCATCATTTATCATTCTACCATAACTACAGACAAAATACAAGAGGGATATTGACAGAGTGCAAGGTATTGATGCCAAGCACAAATGGATTATTATAGCTTGCCATAGTTATAATGAAATGTCTCCCCCTAATGGGTATCTGATGAACATTTTCCCCATGTTAAAGATAGGTTTTGTTGTTGTTGTTTTCAATATTATCTAATGAACGGATCAGATCCAAAATTTATTGAGTTCTTTCAAACAGACTCCACCTTTCCACCAAGTTTAATGAAAATCAGATCAGTAGTTTTAGTGTAAATCTCCTAGAAGTTGTTGTACAAAAGCTTCTAATCGATTCCTGGATCTGGATCATGATCGGGATTATCTCCTAAATGTTAATAGCTCTTGCCAGGTCCCTACTCATCCCTCTACCAAATTTGCTGAAAATTGTTTTAGTATTTTTTGAGTAATCGTGCTAAATAACAAATAAACTAACAATCAAACAGGTGCTGGTGAATCCTGTCTAGTGGTGATGAAGGCAATTATAAAGTAGCAGTAAAATGAATATTGACTTATTAAATTTCTCGTCCACCATAAAGTCATGCATCAAGTTGCTCATATTCTTATTTTGCTTGACGAGCTTATTATCGAACATATTTTTCAATTAGTTTGTGGCATGTATTGTTTACTTTAGCTTCGCTCTCCAATACTTTCTTGTCAATCATAATATATTTTGTGTGGGTTGTGCACAGTGGAGGTTGAACAGCAAATCCTGAGGTTTTTAACACAATGAAAATTTCTGTTGCCTGTGTTGAGGGAAGACCACTATCATAGAATATATGATCATTGGCATACCTCACATTTACGTGCTGTTTGTAAGTCTATACAATTGGCTGTCTGACTATTCATTGTGTGAATCATGCAGATGGACATAAATCCGAGCAGTCCCAGAGGAATGAGAACATCAAGAGCATGATATCTTGCACTTTACTCACAGTCATAACTTAACCAGTGTGAAGTCATCAGTCGACAGACTGATCCAGATTGTCCCACACAGACTACATTACCCATGACCCTTCTGACGTTCTGGCGACGTCTTTCAAACAAACAGGTGTACAGTACCCTGTCTGGGGGATCTGGCCAGTATCCAGAGCCTGTTAGGCACAATTTGCAGCATTTCATTCATTTCCTGCAGGACAAATAGCAACAGTCAACAACATTTAAAGCTTTTAACGTATATTCCTGGTTATAAAACACTTTATTAAAAATGTTTGTAAATTTAATATATACTCGGTATGTATATACAGACAGAAAGAAAGACAAAGAATTAAAGAGTAACGGCAGAAATCACGTATGCAGACTGTTTGAGGAAACCTTCCGACTCTATTCCAATACCAATCAACTTTTTAAATGCAAGGTATTCTTGGAAACTGCTGCTATTGGCTATTGACAGAGAAGCTAACAAGATGACAAGCTGTTTTGGTACAGTGGCTTTGGACTACCATTGCCGAGAAAACTTTGGAACTGTCATGAACAGATTTGCACTCAAGTCTCCATCAACTGCCTGTTGAGAATGTCAACAAGCCTGCATACCACCCTGTAAACACCTGATCCCATTTGATCTCAGAGGCTAAACGTGGCCGGGCCTGATTAGTACTTGAATTGGAGAGTGCCTGTGTTGAAGGAAGACCACTATCATTTAATATTCCAAGTTAACCATGAGCACCTGGTGCTCAGTGGCAGCTGAAGTCTGGAACAGGTATGGCATGTGAAGAAGAAAAGGAAAACAATAATAGAAGATGGTTCTCTTTTGAGTTTGGTTCCTCTTGAGATTTCTTCTCATGTTTTCTTTGCCACCTAACCACTGACTTGCTTATCAGGGATGTATAGGGACGTACAGGATATGTACATATGGAGACGTGTATAAATTTATATTCTGGTTTCCCCCTACCAAGCAAAGACTTGCAAATTAGGCTAACTGACAATTCTGGATTGTCCCTATGTGGTAATAGGACTTGGACTTGACTGAATATTATAGTATGGACGGCTAAATTGATATGGGTTCCATTGTTAAAAGTGCTATACAAGTCACATTTAATTGAAATTAACTAAAATATTCATATAAAGTCTGTTGGGTTTTTACACCCGAGCCTCGTGGCTCATCAGGCTGGTGCTTGTCCCTAGTTTCCATAGCGTGAAGAGACCAGGAGTTCAACTCCCCCTGGATGGGACGCTAGTCCATTGCAAGTTACCTTCCCAGTATATTTTTACTGGTACCCATTTATACTGCTGAGTGAACAGAGGCACACTTGTGGTTGAGACCTTGCCCAGGGGTCTTAGCACAGTGAGGGTCTCAGTGGGATACGAACTCACAACCTGCTGATCATGAGCGCAGCACCCTAACCACTACGCCACCAGCCCCACAAAATATTCATATAGTTTCCCATTAATTTTGGGTGAATACTGTACTTGGATTGAGCTAATGTTCTAAATAAATATAAAGAAATAGAAGCCACCCTTTCGTTTCATCTGGAATCTGGTGGAGATTTATTGTGGCTTTTTACTTTCATGCAAGCACAAGCAAGCACTCAGATACTGCTTGTAGGGCAGGGAAAGAGTACCCTGCATGACATTCTGAATATACAGTGTACCGTGCTTATTTGTGACAAGCTGACACTATTGGAATTTCTACATATGAGTTTTTATCAATTTAAAAAAATAAAAGTGGTAAACCACACCCACATTATGGTTAAACTGCCCTGAGGTGGTCATAAAATTTAAGGTTAATTCTCTTTCATCCCATAGTCCACAGTGTACGTGTGTGTGTGTGTGTGTGTGTGTGTGTATATATATATATATATACGTATATGTATGTATGTATATATATATATATATATATATATATATATATATATATATATATGTGTGTGTGGTCGCTACAGCGAATCATCTGCCTCCATCTTCATGGAAGTCATGTTAATGATTCGCATGTTTGATTTAGCATTGGTTTTTACATCGGATGCCCTTCCTGGCACAACCCTTTAGCAAGGGGCAGAAACATGCTGACGGCTTTGCACCCTGCTCTTGTCGAAAGTCAACAATGGTTCTTTTACAGCCTCTCACCATAGACAGTGAGAGACATGGCCGGCCTTTGATAACACAGTTCACTGCACTGGGGGATAGATATATCATACTTGTCCACTCTCATGCTTCGCATTTCATCTCCTCCTCAATCTCTCATGCAAGATGTCTCACGCATTAATACAATTATTTCTCAATTTTATTTATTTATTTTTTTAATTTTTAAGGATGCAATTTCCGTGAGCAAATGCCAAATTACGACTTGATTGGCTGATTACAGAAATGTGAAAATGGCCAGCTTGGACAATGAGGGACCTACAAAGCCAAAAATCATGAAGTATCGAGGAGCTGCAACTTACCAAACGAAATTTAACACCGACTGGACATTGACGTATCCATTCATCATGGCCGAGAAGTCAAGTAATACGCAGTTTCGATGCACAACCTGTAACAAAACATTAAGCTGTAAGCATCAGGGTCTGAGCAACCCTGCTACAAGTGGGAACCAACCAAGAAGATTTTGATTAAAGCAAAAAGTGGTACAAGGGTGTACAACAATCTTCCCAAAAAGTGAACATTTGCTGAATGCTTCCTCATGTTCTTTATGAAAGGTTGTGAAACCTGCTCAGATGATGTTTTCATTTACTAATGTAGTTATAAATGTAGATTTAGTTAGAATTGTTAACACTGTTAATAATTTTCAGTTTGTAATTCCATGTGTTGTTGCAGTGTTGCTGCACAGGACACTTGCCATCTCTATGAGTCGATTTGTTAACATGGTTAATTAGTTTCAGTTTGTAAACTAATTGTGTAGTTGCAAGTTTGCTGCATGTGATACATGTCATCTAAGATGATTAAGAATTATTTGGATAAAACTTTAAAAAAAGAGAAATGTTACAATTAATACTTTACTTTAGCCAACCGTATTTTTGATATATGTTATTAGTTTACACTTCAAGTTCCACATGGGGCATACTAGAGTCAGGAAGTAAACAGGAAGTTAACGTGTGACAGCCACTGAGCATGTGCAATGTGAGCATGTGACCGAGTGAGTTCACCAATTAGGGTGCTCGTTTCAGATCTTTCCTTAGCGACTAGCCTGCATTGTTTACGCTAATATCGTCTTTATAACCTTTATTTTATTCACTGAAACGGCATTTTAATATTAAAACAGTATCTAAAATGGAGAGACGACTTCACGACCGTTCTTCTGGTGTATGGATTATAGTGTGTCTTGTACCGAACTCGGTGAATAATTGCAAAGAAAACCGGTAAGTTTGCTACTGTTTTTAGCAAGTTTTATGAGGGTACTCGTCAGAAAAATGGAAATAAAAGACATTTTTAGTGAGTTTTAGTAGATTTCACTTCAGCAAGTGATAGTTGAATAATTGTTTTAATGGTTTATGCAAAATTCTAAATTTTGATTAAAAAAAAAAAAAATGACCGTCTTTACTTTTTTTGGCCATTTTCTCGAAAGTAATCCATCTGACAAGCGCCTACATTCAGTGGAGCGCCTCACACACACACACACACACACACACATATATATATATATATATATATATATATATATATATATATATATATATGTATATATATATATATCCATTGTAGGTAATGACATATAATTGATTGTGTACTCTGATCTCTGATTGTTTAATTCAGTCTAAGTCTAATTCATTTTAGAATTGATTAATTGTATGTATATATATATATATATTTTTTTTGCATTTTAATATTTATTATACCAATCATGTGGGTTTTATTTAATTTGAAAATATTTTATATATCATTTTAATTTATGTCTAATATGTTTTGTAAAGAATTTTAATCAAGTCAATGCTTTTTACATTCATATTCAGTCTTAAGGACACCCACTCATATTTTATGACAGAAGGGGGAAAAAATAAGTAAATCAATAAAAGAAAATAATAATAACAACAACAGTAATAATAATAATAATAATAATGAATCGTGATTTGTTCTGGTCTAAATAATAATTAGCCCTTTGTGCTATTTCTTTGAGACTAATCCTGTGAAAAAAATATACATATTTAATACTTTGATTGAAGGGGCAGTGGTGGCCTGGTGGTAAAGGTGCTAGATCACTGATCCTAAGATTCAGGGTTCAATTCCCACTCTCAATAGGTTGTCACTGTCCCCCAGTGCAGCTAACTGGGTTATCAAAGGCCGGCCATGTCTCTCACTGTCTATGGTGGGGGGTTCATGTAAAACAACCTTTGCTGGCTTTCGACAAGAGCTACATAGCCATCAGGGTGGTTCTGCCCTGCAATGGCCTGGCGAGCTGTCCAAGATATGCTCTGCCCTAGGATTATGTGGTTGAGAAAATGAATCAATACATATTCTGCCTGAACACACTTCCTGAAAAAAGGCTTTTCTTTTTTTTTCTTCCCTAAGAATTACATTTTGTTAACCAAATGCGACTCTGTCCGCTTTTTCATATGAGAAATCTGAATCACTGGGAGATTACACGGCACTTGAAACCAGTTTTTCATTATTGGAAGACTTTTTAATGAGTTGTGGTAATAAAATATTTATTTTAGTATGAAAACACATGAGTAGGTATGATGCTGTTCAATACTAATTGATTCGCCTTTTAATTAATGATTATATAGGAAGATGTATGTTCCTTTCATATTCACTTTCTGAAATGATGTTATCAGTCCATGTGCTATGTGTCACATGGGTCGTGATCGTGCAGAGTGAGGTATGTTGGAGTAGGCTGAATGATGATGAATCATGCTGTAAAACTCGACAAAGTTCATTTCGCTCAGTTCAAAAGAATCAAGTGAGTAAAATTAGTAGTGACTCAGCACTATTATCCTGTCAGTTGTTCAGTGTTTGGTGTCATGAAGGAGTTTGCAAAATGGTTGAATGCATTTATTGTACTGATGCGCAGGATGACGGGGCAAAAGTGTTTTATATGAAAAAGAAATTAAGTACAAAATAAAAACGAGGGTGGAGGGGGTCAGCGAGGCAGATGGAATAACGTTCACACACTACTCCCCTCATTTGTTGAATTTTTTTTTTTTTTTTTTGTCTCAATGTGCCTGTGTTTGAATGAGTAAGAAAGAGAGACAGCACTCAGAATTCAGAACATGTGCAAGTTTTGGTGTGTGTGTGTGTGTGCGCGCCCGTGTGTGTGTGCGTGTGCGTGTGTCTGTGTGTGTTCTATCTGCAGCTGTGACCCTGGCTGAACACTGAGGTTAAGTCATCCTGTTCCCAGTTCCTCCTCTCTCTCTCTCTCTCTCTCTCTCACACACACACACACACACACACACACACACACACACACAGCTTTTGTCTTTATCAGCAATGCACTGATAATGCCTACACTGCTACCACAGTAGAAAACTGTGTGTGTGTGTGTGTGTGTTGGTTTAGTTTGGTGTCAGAATGCAAAGCATTGAGCATTCAGATAAATACTGCATGTCTGAATGAAAGGGTGGAGGAGGAGAAGAATGAGTGAATAGGAAATGAAAGTTTGAGAAGCAAAGCAACAGAGCAGCGCAAGACTTCCTTTCTCTCCCCAGTTCTCTCAGTGTTTATCAGGGTCTTGTTAGTACCTGAAATGCAAAGTGTGATATCTTTACCGTGGACTGATGTTTGTTTCATTAATTGAATATTGCATTAACACAGTATTTAAGCGTATGCATACTTTCGTTGGCCATTTTATTTTCACCAAGTGTCAGGAATGTACTGTCTGAATGGTTTTCCTAGCCCACCACACATTTAAAACCAGGCCCATAAATATTTGGACATGAATAGGATGGCCATAAAGCTATTATTTATTTTAAGTTAAGCTCTTGTTCATCTGTCACACAAGTCTACAGCCGGCAAATGTCAAGCACAGTTTTGAGTGTTGTATGAAACTCCATTGTCAAAAATCTTTGAAAATGTCATTGTTAATTTTTGCTTAATTAAAAACTTTTTAATTATTTTAAATTATTTTTCTGTTCAACGGATAATACTCAGCGCCAGGCCCATTTCGTAGATCTGTTCCATGATACACTTTTATTATGAAGGACACCTCATATGCTCTGAATCATATGCTCTTCATGCAGTAGTCCTATGATTGTCATGTTAATCCAGACTTGTCATGTTAAGCACGACTTCCTTATATGTGAACATGAATTATACCACATTGTTATGATAGTGCTATATTGGGCTATACGGAGGTGGTACATCAACAGAATTTCAGAGAAATATCATATGGGATATTCAGAATTTCAGAGAAATATCATTTTTTGGACTTTGAACAATTGTACAGACCAGACTTCCTTTTTTCCACCACCACGACATACGCATAACATATATTTTGTATGTGAATACATCTACATATCGTTTAATATCACCTTAGCCCAGTGCTTCTGAAATAGTGGGGTATGATGCCGGGGTGGGGTGGGGTGGGGGGGTGGGGGGGTTGGGGGGGCGGGGCTGTGTGATTCCCTGGGGAACATGCTTTTCTGGAATAGTGTACGAGAATTAAGTGTAATTGCACCTCCACTCCAGTAGCTGGCAGTGGCGCTCTCATTGTCGCACTATGGTGTAGTGGTTTTTCGCACAAGCAAACGATATGAAGTGTAGTAAAACGTCAAGAAACATCACGGGGAAATTTCTAGAGAGAGACGGAGATATTAAGACTTAAATAAGTTGAATGAGTTTAAATAAGGATTTTTTTTTTCAGGCACATTGGTGCACTTTAAATATTTTCTGTTACAGATTAAAAATGTTAATGAAGTTTTTCTTTATTGTAAGTTAAACTATATTTCTTTCTTTTTTGTTTTTAATGTTAGTACAAATACAATGTTATACAGAGGTGTACCAATAACAATTTTATAGAAAATTATACTATTTATAGTTGCTCGCGGGGTTGTGTGTGTGTGTGTGTGTGTGTGTGTGTGTGGGGGGGGGGGGGGGGGCGGGAAATGGTTTGTTTTTTTTTTCTTCCTAGAGGGGGTACTACATAAAATAATTGAGGACCACTGCCTTAGCCAAACCTACAGCAGTCCCGTCTGTTATAGCTCTGTTCAATTTATAAAAAAAAACAGGTATTATCTCCCAGCACAAAACTAAATTGGAAAATACTTGTGATTTCAGATCGTACTGAAACCGCTCTGCTTGCACTGATTTAAAAATATGTTTTAAGGATTAAAATTTGCTCGAACTGCTCAGCGATATTAATCACTGACACCCACAGGTGTCAAAAGAAACTTTTCGTTCTTTTAATTTCTATCATAGATGCTTTCTTTCTTTTTTTTTGACATAGAAAGAAAATAAAAAAATGAATGACCAAAAGTATACTGACTAGGTAATGTCCTTTTAAATGATTAATTAAATTGTCTTGAGGACAAAGGCACTACTGTCAAACTGAATTCACTGCTTGTTCAGACTCGTCGTGTTGTCATGGTAACGTTGACGACAATGCACATGGTGATATGCATCTCCGTTCATGTGGTGGCTCACATGGTCAATTATTCCAGCATTACGCAATAGCATTTACCGATACAGTACATTCGTTATTATTTATCTGTAGCTCATGGAACAATCTTGTTTTTATACTTAATCATTAAAATCGATCAAAATACTGTGAATGTGATCATTAGGAAGGTGGTTTAAGGTGCTGATTCACTCGTGAATAGTTATTTGTGAATAGCTTATGTGTTGTATGTTCCATTTTCAGTTTACTTTGGCTGAATGCATTATTTCCCTGTCAAAACAACTCCAGCTTCTGAGATGAGTATAACATTTTACGTCTTGTTTTGGTTCTGTGTCTGTTTACAATATCAAAAGCAAGGCCGCATACTTAAAGGAATGATCTTGTGCATGTGCGATAACTCGGCAGTGCAACACCATTTCATAGAAAATGGAAAAGTCCAAGATCAAACTTTAAGAAACCGATTAAAACATACGATTACATGAGAGATTAAAAAAGATGGCATTGTTTACTAAGCTCATGGTTCTTTGTGCAGGGTTCATTCATACTCACATACAGAAGTAGGCAAATGCTTTCAGAAAGACATTATGGCTCATTATACGTGATATGCCAAGAGATAATAACACTGTATTTCATCTATATTTAATATGCCTGGAAAGTGAATGGGCAAAGAAAATGGCGAGTATCGACTGAAATGAAAGAAAGGTATTGTACTAAATATTTTAGCTGTGCTACCCAACACACTGATGTACAATCAACCCCCCACCCCCAGACAGAGCACATTAAAGGAATCACTGACAGCCAAATATTGCCCTGGCATTCATATCCATGATCAGATTTTGTAAACGTCCGACCACAGCTTTTGAAATTCTGACTAATCTGGTAACAGTGTGTGTATGATTCCATTCAGAAGCATACAAAGGCGTGTCTCTCACATCTCCTTCGAGCACTGAATGCCTCCCTCTCCTGAGGCACTGTGATATTTTTATTCGGTTCACTTCCTGAATGATAATGAAGTGAAAGCTGAGTTTGACTTTTTTTTTGTGAGGTGCATTTCAATCGTTATTTTCCAGCATTTTCACAATGAATGAATAAAAATAATGATCTTAGTTCATGCAATTGTGTGTCATGCAATTTATTTTATGCATTTATAAAAAGTCTAGAAAAAATGTTCAGGTTTTTATAAAAGGGCTTGAAATTAGGGCGGCACAGTGGTGTAGTGGATAGCACGTCCGCCTCACAGTAAGATGGTCTTGGGTTCGATTCCCAGCTCGGGCGATTCTGTGTGGCGATTGTATGTTCGTCTCTGTGCTTGTGTGGGTTTCATCTGGGTACTCTGGTTTCCTCCCACAGTCCAAAAACATCCACAGTAGGCTAAATGGCTATTCCAAATCGCCTCTAGGTGTGAATGTGATTGTGACTGGTTGTGTGAGTGTTGGTTCTGCAATGATCTGGTGAGCTGTCCTGGGTGTACCCTGCCCTCAGCCAGAGTTGGCTGCGATAGTGTCAGCCTCCTTGTGACTGTAATTAGGATAAATTGGTTCAGAGAATAAAAATATTAAATGTAAAAAAGGTACTCACTCATTTATTTCAGCATTTAAACATCTCATCCGACGCTGGTCAAAGGTGGAGTACACACTGAGCAGCTCATCAAGCCATCGCAGAGTAACACACAATCATCCACACTCACAGCGATTATTAACCTAATTCTTTTTTTTTTTTTTTTTTTTTTTTGATACACTGTACTAATCCTGTCATTATTGTCATTATTGCTTCTGCTTTTAATCCATTCAAAGTGAGCACACACACACACACACGAACACACACACACACACACCCGGAGCAGTGGACTGCCACACACATTGCCGAGCCAGAGAGCAGTTAGGGATTAGGTGCCTTGCTTAAGGGCACTTCAGACATTTGTGTGAAGGAAGGGAAGCTGCACTGTCCCTCCGCCTCATATTTTTCCTGCTGGTTCAGGAATCTAACAAGCCACCTTTCAGTCCCAAAGCTGCTTCTCGAACTATTAAGCTACGGCTCCCCAAAATGTGCATGTCTTTGTACTGTGGGAGGAAATTGTAGTACCCTGAGGAAACCGATGCAAGCATGAGGAGAACATGAAAAGTTCACACAGAAAGGCCCTTGTCTGAGATTCAAACCCATAAACTTCCTTCCCTGAAGCAGAGGTGCTAACCACTACTAACCGCCCAACGTAAAAAGTTGCATCATAATTATTATTAAGGGCACTAAATATAAATATAAAGCGATTTATATAAAGCGAAATATAAATATAAAGCGATTTATATATGAATGAATGAATAGTAATGAAACTTTTATGGAGTACATTAGCTATACATAATCTCATTGTTATGACAAACAGAAATCAAACAAAGATTCAGGATAATTTAAATGTTACCAGTACCATGTGGCCAACCATGTTATGGTCTATAAGATTTTACACATAATGAAGCATGATGGTGGGAGCATCATCCTACATGGGATGCTGATTTTCTTCGGTTAAGATTAGGACTTTAATCAAGAAGAATCCTGAATAGCTTCAAATACTAATCTTTCTGGACAGCCAAGACACAAGTACAAGTGATATTTGACCACTAGTAACCTTAATTTACACATTTATGTACTTCATATGAAACCATCAGCTGTGCTTATGTTGTGTATGAACTGTGAGATTTAGAATGTAGGTCAGTGTCGCTCCCCGGGGGCTACGTGACCATTACAGCAGAAATGATCAAATGGATGCAAATGCATGGCTAGTTCGAGTTACCTAAGAATTTGCTATTGATGGCGAAATATTTAGATTATTTGGAAGGGACAGTTAGCTGAAGTATTAGCACTGTGTGCATACTGGATGCTTGTGTGAAAGGTGAAAATCTTCTTTTTTTATTTTAAGGTGATTTCTTATTATGAGTTTTTAATGATTCACACACAATGACTATATGTTTAGCTTCAACGTGTACTTCTATATCATACCCACAATGTCATTTAAATCAATATTTAAAAAAAAATACCTGCTATTCATTAATAGAATATCTCGAATTGCTGTTTTACAAGAGGAGTAATACATTGTAAAATGGTTCTCACTCACTCATTTGCCGAACCACTTAATCCTCTATTAGGGTCATTGGGATTATGGAGCCTATCTCAGTCATCACTGGATGAAGGCGGAGTAGTCCTTGAACAGCTTGCCATACCAGTGCAATGCCAATACAAACACAACCGTTCATACTCATGCCTAGGGGCAATTTGAACCAACCAATTAGTCTAATTTGCATGTTTTTGGACTGTGGAAGGAAACCGGAGTACCCAGAGGAAACCCATTCAAGCAAACCCCATACAAGCCCGGCATTTGAACCCAGGACTTTCTTGCTGTGACGTAGGCATGCTAACCATCATGCCACTGTGCCACCCTGGGAGCTGCGATAAAAAGTGTCTGAGGCAAATGTCAAATTCTTTTCATTATTAAAACTGTCTCATGACAGTTACAGTATCGCATTTTGGTTGTCTGGTTTGTGAACTCAATGCAAAACAACGAGGCTCTTTAAAAGGGAGTAGTCTCAAAATCTTCTCAAACAGTCAGCACATGTCGTTAGGAAGTTGCAAAGCCATAGTTTTGTTCGCAAATTATTTATTTTTCTTTCACACATTAAAGAAACAAATTGAAGACTTTCACTTGGAAAATTTGATACAAGTTTGAGACTTGCTGCCATCCACTATATTCCGTGCATTTTGTCATCATTCGTATTTTAATACCATTTTGTTCATGCTAGTAAAATGCATATGATTGGAAAACAAAAAGTGAACAAAATGGGACTGATTCACAGCATGAGATTCACTTTTTTTCTTCGCCAAACCTCCGTAAACCGATCATAAAATACAGGGATCCCTCGCTACTTCGCACTTCATTTCATGCGGCTTCAGTGCATCGCGTTTTTGTTTGTTTGTTTTTTAATATTCATCAAAGTAAAATAAGAAAATTAAGGAAGAATGGGGGCGGAAAGGTTAAGGAAAGTGCCACAAAACAAGGCCAATTATGCAAAAAAAAAAAAAAAAAAAATCTCAAAACAAACAAAAACTAAAAAACAACCCAAAACCCCCATCAAAACTACTTGCCATTTTTATGTGAGGTGCGCATCTGTATGTGCATGTATGTAATTATATTTTAATTTTATCTTATGCATTATTTTTGAATGTTTAATTGTTATTATAAGCATTTATAGTGTTGAATATGTATTTATTGATATTATATACACATATGCATGTACGTATATATCAGTCAGGGGGGTTGATCATACTTCACGGAATTCGGCGGTCGCGGAGGGAATCTGGTCCCAATTAACCACAGAAAGTGAGGGATCCCTGTACTCGCAAATTACTTTTCTGCAATATACGTATTTAGGCCACAAAATATTGTGAGAGGTGAAGAAGCGTGTCCAGGCAGGTTGGAATGGATGGAGAAAAGTGTCCGGTGTGATGTGTGATAGGAAGGTATCGACAAGAATGAAGGGAAAAGTGTACAAGACGGTGATGAGGCCAGTGATGTTGTATGGTTTAGAAACAGTGGCCCTGGGGAAAAGACAGGAGTCAGAGTTGGAGGTAGCAGAGATGAAAATGTTGAGGTTCTCTTTGGGAGTAACGAGGATGGATAGGATCAGAAATGAGTACATCAGAGGGACAGCACATGTTAGATGTTTTGGAGACAAAGTCAGAGAGGCTAGATTGAGATGGTTTGGACATGTACAGAGGAGGGATAGTGAGTATATTGGTAGTAGGATGCTGAGGCTGGAACTACCAGGCAGAAGGCCCAGAGGAAGACCAAAGAGAAGATTTATGGATGTGGTGAAGGCGGACATGAAGGTCATTGGAGTAAGAGTAGAAGATGCAGAGGATAGGGAGAGATGGAGGCAGATAATTTGCTGTGGCGACCCCTGAAGGGAACAGCCGAAAGGAAAAGAAGAAGAAGAAGGCCACAAAATATTGGCTTGGATATGGGGTTGCAAAATGGTAAAAAATAAATCAGTTTGCATCAGTCGTGTTGCTATTGCACCTCTAAAGTGATCACTTCTTTAAAAAAAGATCCAAATCTCTTTAAACTTCTGAATGGTTTCAAACTCACACCCTTCTGAGCAAAACTATGAAACATTTTAAATGACTGATCACATATGTTCAGAAAGAATGTGTATAAGATCTCATCCTGAATCACTTTCAAGATAACTTGTGGTCATACTAACTGAAACACATTTGTCTTTAAATAAACTACATCCCTCCTTTCTGTATGTGTGTGTGTGTGTGTGTGTGTGTGTGTGTGTGTGTGTGTCAGAGAGATGGGGGGGCAATGAGCAAGACTGCAGGGAGGAAAGCGAGTGAGTAATACGGTATGTGGTGACCTCTCAGAGATCAACAAAGTAACAGATGACAAAAATAAAATGAAATGTTGATGGTTTTTTTCCCTTTTTTATTTTTGCTCCTGTCAACTGACCAGCTTTTCTGTTTGTCTTTTTCTTCACTTTTTGCTCCATACTCATGCTTGCTCATGCTTATAAATCCGCCCACATGCTGTAGTGCAGAGGCCACAGCAAGACATTTGCCAGATAAATTAAACCACAAGCAAATACATATCGGCACACCCATAAACACTCTGTTTATCTGTCTATGTGTTAGGCAGGAACTATATTGACGACTTATTAACAAACGAGAGGTTGATACTAACAATTCCAAGGTCTGGAATTTCCGAGTGCTGACCAATGTAACAAGATTAATAAATAATTCATTAATAATTTGTTTTCTGCCAGTTTTGTAACAACACCGAAAGCTTTGCTGGGGAGATGCAGATTTGACAAACTGACCCCATTCTCAACGGTGTGATTTTGCGTGCGCACACACACACACACACACACACACACACACACACACACTTGCATGCATTTCTTACAGGGCACTCAAGTTCAGTGGATGCTTTGAATTGCACCTAGGTATGAAATATTGCGTATGTGTTGCCCTACAATGTTCTGACGAGCTGTTCAGGGTGAACCCTGAATTTGCCCAGTGTCGAATGACATTGGTTCCAACTTCCCTGTGATTATAATGGTAGGAGTAAGTGGTTTGGCAAATGAGTGGGTGTGTGTGTGTGTGTGTGTGTGTGTGTGTGTGTGTGTGAGAGAGAGAGAGATAGAGAATATGATTAATGAGTGTCTTACTGTAACTTCAATGCTCAGTCCAGCTGCTGTTACTTCCTCTGAACTGTAAATCCAGTCAGGAAACGTTCCCATGGTAATGGCAGGAACCAAATTTGGCCTGCCAATCACAGCTACGTCTCCGTGACGATCGGGCTGGACTCCAGCTAGAAAGAACAGACGGAAAGAAGTAAACAGATAGAAGGGAAAAGGAAACAGTTAAAAACATGTAAAGTGAGGCATGAAAGTAGGATTTGCTTCACTTTATGGCTTTTTTTTCTCTTGTAGTTCACACTGACTATTACAGAATGTGTGCATTCCCCATTTATCTCTTCACTTCAGCAATACGGTATCCGCTATCAAGTTCAATATAGGCCGTGGGTGTGCAGGATTGAAAAGATTTCACTGTTACGCACACATACATACATATACATGTACTATATATATATATATATATATATATATATATATATATATAGCTGTACCTCACCAACAATTAATCCGTTTCAGAAGTGGCTTCTTAACCTGGATTTTTCGTAAATTGAACTGCATTTTACATGTAAAACACATGATTCGTTCCAAGGCCCCCAATACTACCCCTAAACCCTTTAAAAATGATAAAAGTATAACTTTTAAGGCCTCCTTCTGCTTCAATATCATACCGATGGTAGACGAGTTTTGGCCATATTCCTTTGCAATATCACTCAACCACATGCCACGAGCCTGCTTCTTCTTTTCACTCTCACCGGGAATCACATGCGCGTGTGTGTGTGTGTGTGTGTGTGTGTGTGTGTGTGTGTGTGTGTGTGTGTGTGTGCACGCGTATGTGTTGACCATGTATTCTCACAATTATAATCTTACAAATGTTTATGCAAGGTTAAAAGTAATAAAGTAAAGTTGCAATGAGCACACTCAAAAAACTCACAAAACAACAGCAACTCTGTCCTTTACAGAAAAGCATCATGGGTATTATGGAGATGCAGCTCCAAAATAGCCAATGGGAGAGAGCTGCATCATCCCTCCTAGCCAATGGGAGGCCAGCGGGACGGGATGTTGGGAGATAGCCAATGGGAGACCAGCGGGTTTAGATGTTGGGTGATAGCCAATGGGAGAGCAACTCGCGCATTGTTTGAATTTTTGAGATAGCACATTTGTAATATGAATTTTTTTTCGTATCCAGAGACAGAAATTTTAGGTAAATGCGTTTCATAACCTGGATTTTTTGTTTGTTGGGACTTTCGTAAGGTGAGGTACCACTATATATATAATATATGTATGTTTCTCATTATCTGTGGTTGTGTCAGAGGCTGTAAAAGAACTATTACAGTATTGACTTGTGTCAATAAGTAGCTACATAGCCATCAGAATGTTTCTGCCTTGCGATAGCCTGGCGCGCTGTCCAGGGTGTACTCTGCCCTCGCCCAGAGTTTGGCTGAGATGGGTGTCAAAAAAAAAAAAAAAAATGTTTGTGTGTGTGTGTGTGTTGTGTGTACATGTTATGTGGACCATCTGGCTCCACAGTGCAAAGGAATGTGCAGTAAACCAGATGTGAGATGAGTAAGGTTTAAACAATATGGTTGCAAGACACGCGATAAACACAAACACAAATATATCCATTTAATTTGTCCTATACCTCTGTATATCTGTGTTTGCCAGAGTGAGGCTGTGTGTCAGGATCAGCTGCACCAATGTTAGCTGATGTATCGTGACTCTATGCATGAAGCTCAGAGGATTTATGAAAATAGAAAAATGACTGGCCTACATTTTCACGCTTGTGTGCTTGGCACAGTGGCTGTATTTTCATTGTGTGCATCTGGATTGTGTATGTTTCTGTGTGCTAAAGGCTAAGAGAGAGCCTCTAATAATCAATGCAGTGTTGTATCATGTTTAACATGATAGTGTTTGAACGCACAGCTGTGACTTGTCGGATGTCCTGCGTAGGAAGTGATCTCTGCTTTGACATGCATTGTGTTCAGGACACATTTTCATATGAATGAGTACCATGTGGCCCACCCACAAGAGGACTGATGATAGTCAAAGGTTTCTGCTGTGTGCTTGACTCTCAATACTTTTAGGCTTGGTTGTGGGTGTCAGTTTGAGTCCTGTTGGGTGCCAGTAGCAAAGTCGCAAATGTATCTGTACTGCCTCCTTGTTTAATGTTGACTGAGAATCTTTCTACACTCGAATCTTGTGTAATCAAACCACAAAATAAATAAAGAAATAACTTGAACTAATCAGTAAGTGCCTCTCATAGCCATTTCAGTGATGTAATCCCAAATCCCCATTTGCCAAACCCTTTAATCCTAGCAGGGTTGCGTGGAGTTTGGCGCCTATCATCAGACTATCACTCGGCCAACACACACACACACACACACACACACACACACACATATATATATATACACAAAACCAGACTACCTGGAGGAAACCCCCCACAAAAGCAAGGGGAGGAGACGCAAACTCCACACACACCCAAGCGTAGGAATCAAACTCTGGTCCTTTTGCTGTGAGGTAGACATGCTAATCACTAAGCCATGTGTCGCCCATTGAGTGAAATTTTCTTTTATAGCTCATAACAACAGTGCTGCTGTCAGATCTGAAAGTGTGGATTCAGTTTCAAAAATTGTAGATATTTTCATAGTAACAGCTTTTTCATAGGGACATAAATGGCAGATAATAATTGTTGTTTACAGGGAGAGGTTTTCTGAATCCTGTACTTAGTATTCATGGAAGGAGTTTCCAGAGTAAGCCCTTTGTAATTGTAGGTATGTTTTCTGAGAAAAGAGTTTATGTCTTTGGATTTTTTTTATTTTTTATTTTATATAGTAACAATACAAGTAACATGCTCGTTGTCTAATTAAGTTCAGCACGGTGGGCTTTTTACACCCCAGCCTATTAGCTCATCACTGTTTCTGTAATTAGGAGTTGAACTCCTCATGGATGGAATGCTTGTCCATCGCAGGTTACCGTCCCAGTGCTTACTGATACCTATTTATACTGCTTGGTGGACAAAGCCACACTTCTGGTTAAGAACTTGTCCAGTGATCTTAGCATGGTGGTGGTGGTGGTGGTGGTGGTGGGTGGGGGGAGTCTAATGGGAATTTAAACCCTCAACCTCACGAACATGAGCCCAGCACCTGAACCACCACACCACCAAATGCAGGGCCAACACTCACACAAACATTCATACTCACATTTGCACCTATAGGCGATTGGGAATAGCCAATTAACCTACGGTGCATGTTTTTGGACTGTGGGAGGAAGCCGAAGTACCCAGAGGAACCCACACAAACACGGAGAGAACATGCAAACTCCACACAGAAACACCCAGGTTGGGAATCAAACCCAGTCCTTCAAGCTGTGAGGTGGATGTGCGCCACCGTGCCACCTTGTAAAAAATAAAACTGTAAATTAATAAAAAATTATTAACCATCGTGCACTATTTGAAGCTACTTCCAAACATGCCTCGTGCAAATATTGCTCTAGAAAAAACTGATTATGGTATTTTTTCATACTTTGTTTCAAAAAAGTGGAGGGTGTGTCCCTTCTTTTGTTAATTGAGGTTAAGGTTTCGGGTCAGATTTGGATATAGGAATTGATCTTGGGCAGCAATGTGCCCTAGTGGTCATGCCTATCTCGCAGTAATAAGGTCCTGGGTTTGAGTTTCGGCCTCAGGAGTTTCTGTATGGAGTGTCTTCGGTTTCCTCCACAGCCAAGGCATGCGTTAGGCTAAAGTCTGTGGGGCAGGGAAGGCACAGGTATGAGGAAATGTTTTATTCCAAATGTATATGAATATTTAAAAATTAGAAATGAAAATAAGCTAGCATTTGTTAGCAAGCAATCTCGGCAAAAAAATACAATAAAATGAATTAAACAGCAAAAAAGATAAATAGAGTTAAAATGTAGTTGGAAAAGGAGCATTTTTTTATTTTATTTCATTTTATTTTTTTATTATATCATCTGAATATGAAGAAAACACACTACTTCCACACTTCAGTTTAGCCAATGACAACAGCCTTTACAATGGAGACTGGGATTCCCCCAAGCAGGAAATAACAAGGGGAAGTTAAAGGGGAAGTTAAAGGGGAAGTAGTGGGAGGTATTCAATTCAGTCCATACCGCCAGGAATAGAAAACAGATGCTCAAATAATAATCATCATCATCGTTATTGCTATCATATAAAGTGCATAAGGCTCTGTCAGTCTATACAAGGTCACTGTGTATATACCGTGTGTATGTATAGTGTGCTTGTACGTGTTTCCTCAGGTTCACCGGTTTCCTCCCACAGTTCAAAGGCATGCACATTACGCTAATTCGCTCTTCCAAAAATTTTACCCTGGGTGTTAGTGTAATAGAAAACAGTTTTGAGTGTGTACTGCCCCTACGATGGTCTGGCACGTTGTTCAGGGTGAACCCTGCCATCACAAAGTGTTGATTGTGATAGGCACCAGCCTACACGCAACCTTAGCCGGATAAAGTGGTTCAGCAAATAAGTGAGTGAAATGAGTAATAATAATAATAGTACGAACCTGATAAATTGTTGGAGGAGATCAATTCACAGTTGTGTGTATATGTGTATGTGTGTCATCAAGCCAGTAAGATCTGTCTTGCCAAACCCCAGTTTATCAGAGGGTTGCTATGGTTACTTTTTTCACTACAGTTTCTTGGTGTATTTAAGTCAATAGCAACTAACAGTTGAAAAGATGAATAAAGCCTGAATGAGTGGAAGTGGCAGTGGTGGCCCCTCAGTGCAGCTCTCTGGGTTATCAAAGTCCGGCCATGCCGCTTACTGTCTATGGTGGGAGCCATATAAAAGAACCATTGCTGACTTTCGTCAAGAGTAGACAGATGGCACTAGCCTACCCGTAACCCTAATTAGGATTAAGTGGTTCCGAAAATGAATGAAAGACTGGAATCAAATTTTGGGCTCAAACAAGATTTGTTTCATAAATGCAAACCCATTGAAAATAAATAAATAGGCTCCTGAGTAGCACATCGACAAGGTGCGTGACTATTAACTCCGAGATCCCAAGTTTGTCCGTAAAGTCTGTAGCCGGAAGTCCATGGGAGCTAATTGGCCAAGCTCTCACGCGGGGGAGGGACGGCATATGCTCACTTCACTGTCACTCACAGCAATCGCCTGCCAATCATGAACTTATGAGGTTGCAGATAGCGCTTTCCCTCCGAGTATGTTAGACCGCCACCAAATACATGTGGCACCGCAGTTTGAAAAGAAAATGGCTAGCATTACATGTCACGGATGAGGCGTGTGCATGCTTACACCCCTCCCTGGTCAGTGTTGGTTGTGTGATAGGGAAGACAATACAGTGGTACCTGGACTTACGAGTGTCCCTAATAACAAATTTCCCATGATACGAGCTTCGATCCAACCAGAAATCTGCCCCATTCAACAAGCAAATTTTCGACTTACGAGCTCTGCTGGGGAAATGGCTTTTCCAGGTTGATTAGCCTCATGTTCTCTACACTGTCCTTTCCGCACTGGGTAGTAGTCCGCACGCGCACAAAAGTTTTTCCTCTTTTGATTTTGTGACTTTTTCAGTCTTATTTTTTATTGTGTATATCCCAGTGTTTCTAAGATGGGTCATAAGAAGGTGGCTGGAGTGTTCAAGGGGAGAATAATGATTTCTCTTGAAACAACGCTTGAAATCAGAGATAAACATAAAAAAGGAGTCCGCGTGGCCGATCTGTGTAAGGAGTATGAGAAGAATGCACCGACCATCTGTACAATTCTCAAACAGAAGGCCATGTTGAAGAGTGTTAAACCAGCAAAGGGTGCTAGTATTTTATCTGAGGACTGATCAGGACTCAGTGATGAGATAGAGAGGCTTCTCCTATTGTGGATCAAGTCGAAAGAGATTAACGGCGATGGGAGTTTGGCCAAGCAGAAGAAGACAAGTGATCAAAATTAGTCAAGTGAAATAAAACAATTTAAAAATCCAAAAAAATAATTAAATAAATAAATCTTCTTTTCCTTTTGGCTGTTCCCTTCAGGGGTCGCCACAGCGGATCATCTGCCTCCATCTCACCCTACCCTCTGAATCTTCTTCTCTTACACCAACTACCTTCATGTCCTCCTTCACCACATCCATAAATCTTCTCTTTGGTCTTCCTCTAGGCCTTCTGCCTGGTAGTTCCAACCTCAGCATCCAACTACCAATATACTCACTATCCCTCCTCTGGACATGTCCAAACCATCTCAATCTAGCCTCTCTGACTTTGTCTCCAAAACCTCTTACATGTGCTGTCCCTCTGATGGACTCATTCCTGATCCTATCCATCCTTGTTACTCCCAAAGAGAACCTCAACATTTTCATCTCTGCTACCTCCAACTCTGCCTCCTGTCTTTTCCTCAGCGCCACTGTTTCTAAACCATACAACATCGCTGGCCTCAACACCTTCTTGCACATTTTTCCTTTCATTTAAATAAATAAATAAATAAAAAGTAAAAAAAAAAAAAGTAGTGTAAGTTAATTTTAAGTGCTATTCTTAAGTTCAGATGCACATACTGTATTGTTTATTGACTTATTATTTATTGTTAATTACAGTATTATTAATGTTACGGCGCATGTGTTATTATTGTGAAATGTTTATTGTTGCGTGTTTATCTTAAATTTATTAGGTCAAAAATGCATGTTTGTGACAGGTTATATGAGTTTGGGACGGGGTTCGAACAGATTAATTGGTTTTCTATTGTTTCCAATGGGAATTTTTGTTTCATCTGACGAACATTTCCACTTACATGCTCTCCCTCGGAACGGATTAATTTCGTAAGTAGCGGTACCACTGTACTTGATTAGTGGGAATTGGATATGACTAAATTCGGGGGAAAATGGGGTAAAATCCAAAGAAGTAAATAAATACATTATTTGTATATATGTACTGTGGTAGGTTAAAATTATAAACTAGATTTTATTACATTATAATTTTCTATATTTATATGCCACATAACATAGTGTCTTTTTATCATTTATGTTTATGGCAAATCTTTAAAAAAATGAACTCCCATGACAAACAGTTCTATTTTTGTCAGCACTACTGCTCATTCACACCGAATAATAAGAAAAAATCACAGTCGTTAGAGAGAGGAAGACATGTGTTCATGGCTCCAGCCTTGAAAGCCTGCGTACTGTGAAGTCACTAAACAGCGAGCCTGCTGATACCATCAGGAGTCGCTCTATGGGAAATCAGAGCTATTCCTTTAAATCATCTTCGCTAGATCTCCTGAGAGCTCAAACAGCGTGTGAGGTTCAGTGGTGGAACGTTCTTGCAGAAAGAGTGAGTAATACCACTATGGCACGTTGTTTTAGTTTTCATTTCAGCATAGAAATGACATCTGCCGGCTTAGAAGGGAAATTATTATAATTGTTGACAATGTTTTGACTTTTGACTGTCCATTTAATGCCATGATTTATTATATTTTGCATAGTTTCGTTTATAGATGTTATGTTTTATATAAATGGCAGTGTGAAGTGTTTATGTCTATACAAGTGTGTGTGTGTGTGTGTGTGTGTGTGTGTGTGTGTGTGTGTGTGTGTGTCTGTAAGTGTTCTCAAGCACAAATTTATTATCTTTATTGTGAATGATATTATGTTCCTTTCAGTCTTTTTCAAAGTTGTTCCATCTCTCTTTGTCATCCTTTCTGTGACTCTTTATCCTCCTGGAGGGCCGGGTATGAGGGGCGAAGCGTAAAACTTCGTTGGGGGTTACACTCTTGCCCTGTTGCTAGGCTACAGTCTCCCGTCTTTAAAAGGCAAGCTCGGTCTGGTTGTCATGGCAATCTCTGCTGTGTGAAGGGTGAATGGCATTGCGATGGTTGTGCCATGACAGGGTTTCGGACACACAAACACACAAACACACGCACATGCATGTGTGATCACGCATCAATGCACTGGATTTGAAAACTGAGTCATTGGAAAGGTGAAGGATGAAAAGGAGGCTGATGAAGATGGAGGATGTTTTTTTTTTTTTTTTTCTCGAATAATTGAAAATCTTTATTGCAATGTTCAAATCTGCTTGATATTTGTTAAAGCAATATTTATCTACGTCCACACTCCACAACCTTGAATTTGTATCTTCTAGCACTCATTTAAAATTACTAGTTGTTAAAAATAAAACAAATCTCTCAGATATTGAAGTATACTCTGTTTACCAAGGGGTTTTAATTGTTCTTTTGCAGTGACTGTTCAAAATCCAACAGATCTAACATTGCTATTGTTCAATATACCAAAATTATTCATTCATTCATTCATTTATTTTCTGTAACCGCTTAATCCTAATCAGAGTCATGGGGAGGCTGGCGCCCATCCCAGCCGACTCCGGGCGAGGGCAGAGTACACCCTGGACAGCTCGTCAGGCCATCGCAGGGCAGAAACACGCTGACGGCTACGCAGCTACTCTTGCTGAAAGTCAGCAATGATTCTTTTACATGAACCTCACACCATAGACAGTGAGAGACATGGCCGGCCTTTGATAACCCAATCAGCTGTATGGAGGACAGTGGCAACCCGTTGAGAGTTGGGCTTGAACCCCCAACCTTAGGATCAGTGATCCAGCACCCTTACAACCAGGCCACCACTGCCCAGACCATAATATACAGCAGAATTTTATGAATTAAATGGAACATATCTGCGCGGCATGCTACTATATTGGTTGGCACTTCTGCCTTACAGCAAGAAGGTTCTGGGTTTGAATCCCAGGCTCAGCGAGGATGCTTGTGTGTGGAGTTTGCATGTTCTCCCCGTCTTTGCATAGGTTTCCCTCCAGGTAATCCAGTTTCCTCCCACCGTCCAATGGCATGCACAACAGGCTAATCGGTTATTCCGAATTGCCCCTTGATGCGAGTTTGGGTGTGGATGGTTGTACGTGTCGTCCCTGCAATGGATTGGGAAGCCGTTCAAAGTGTGCCCTGCTTTTATTGAATGGATTCAGCCTTCTCGCAACCCTAATAGGATTAAGCGGTTTGACGAATTAATAAAAGGAACATATTTGATCAAAGATGGTGAAACAATCTTATGGTATCTGATCACAAGCATCATCTTAATAAGTGGGAATAACAAGCAGGAGAGATTTCAGTCAGAATTTTGGATATACGTACCATACAACATAATCAGCAATGATGAATGTGGTAAATGGTCTATAAGTCTGAATTGTATTATATAATATTAGCCGTATAACAGGTATGTAGTCCTTTGGGCTTTTTACACCCAAGCCTAATGACCTCATCAGGCCGGTGCTTATCCCCGGTTTACATAGTGTGAAGCGACTAGGAGTACAACTCCCCCTGGATGGGACGCTAGTCCATCACAGTATATTTTTACTGGTACCCATTTATACTGCTGGGTGAACAGAGGCACACGTTTTGGTTGAGGCCTTGTCCAGGGGTCTTAGCACAGTGGGAGTCTAACTGAGATTTGAACACACAACCTCCTGATCATGAGCCTAGAACTATAACCACTACACCACCGACGGCGCCTAGCTACATATTAGCTAGATTAAAATTGTGTGCTGTTATTAAACATAGAGTAATCTCAAATTGTTAATGTAGTGATGATGTTGTTGTTAGTTTTGTGTTAGTGTCATATTACAGTTCTGTCCCTTAAGGACTGGTTAAGCTAGAGGTGCGATATAAAAGCAACTGATGCAAATAGACTTTTTTTTTTTTTTTTTTTTTTTTTTTTTGCGGGGGTGGTGTCGTGAATTTTTTAAATTTAAGTCAAGAAGTTTTGCGAGTCTGAATAAATATTTTGCCGGTATAATACATTGCATCGAAAGCCACAAGAAAGTCATGCAACAATTGTGACCGATGTGCAGATGTTTGGTGAAAAAAAAAAGTGTATCTGACAGGTCATTAATTCACTTTTTATTCGCGCACTATCGGTGCAAGCAAAATGTGAATAAAAAAAATACGAATGCTGACAAAATACACAGAATATGGTGGACGACATTCATCGATTCACCTTCTGAACTGCGTAATCCTAATTAGGGTTACAGGGAGGCTGGCACCGATCTCAGCCAACTCTGGGCAAGGGCAGAGTACATCCTGGACTGCTCACCAGGCCATTGCAGGGCAGAAACAATGGCTAGGCAGCTGCTCTTGGTGAACGTCAGCAATGGTTCTTTTACATGAACCTCTCACCAAAGGCAGTGAGAGGCATGGCCGGCCTTTGATAACCCAGTTAGGTGCACTGGGGGGTGGGGTGAGGGGCATGAGGGGGGGCAGTGACAGCCTGTTGAGAACAGGGCTTGAATCGCCAACCTTAGGATCAGTGATCCAGCACCTTTTACCACCAGGCCATCACTGCCCATGTTGGATGCCAGCAACTCTTAAACTTTTCTGAAAGTTTCCATATGGGAGTCACCAGCGCGTCGTTTTCCTTTTGGAAGAAAAACGATTCATTTTCAAGCAAAACAGCAGCTTTGCAGGCTTCTCGCGGTGGCTGCAAACTGTTTGAGAAGAGCTTGACACTACTTTGTGTCAGAGCCTCATTTTGCGAAATTCGTAGACATTTTAAATATGTTTGAAATGATTTCTAATGGGTTCACAAACTCGGCGACCAAAATGCGATTCCGCGAATGACGTGCAACAAATTTGAGAATGAAAAGCGACAGCCATAAATTATCATTCGCATCAATGTCCTTTTATCAGACTTCCAGTGTGATCACCTTCTCAATGTTCTGCACCAGGTAGGTAAAGTACAACTGGCACTGTGCTTTGCTTTTTTTCGTAAAACCACCCGCATGTTTGTTTTATTAATTTGACCTGAACATGAATGTTTCTATCTTCTTTAACATACGTAATAATAATAACTAATCCATTTCTCATATGTTCTGTTTTCCTTATTAATTATAAGTATAAAATGAGGGAATCTGGGCTGTGTTGTTCGCTTATTATTTTGTTGACTGGGGTAGCAGGGATGTAGGAGACTATTGAAGTCGATTCAGGGTGAAGGCGAGACACATTTTCATTTGCAGTATTTGGCAGAAGCCAATCCAGACCAACTTTTGAGATTAAATTTTAATCTCATCTATACAACTGAGCAGTTGAAGGGCTTTGCTCAAGGGCCCAACAGTGGCAGACTGTCAGTACAGGGGCATGAACCACTGACCTACCGCTTAGAAACTCGGAGCTTTATTCACTGAGTCACCACTGTCCTAGGGATACACCCTGAACAGCTCGCCATTCCATTGCAGGGCCAACAAAGAGCCAGAATTCAACAATTCTGATCAACATGTTCTGATGGACTACGATTTGAACGATAAAATTGGTTTACTGTATATTAAGAGGAATCCTGTCGTGCTCGCATTCGGATGCTATCAGTTTGTCTTTCGGCTTGTGTTTTGTACATCTTGTAGATGTTGGAAACTGCAGCTTTAAAAGAGCAATGTGTGGAGCTTAAAAGAGCAGCCTGTAGATTGAGGGGCATCCAGCCAGACCCTGTTTGGGGAGGCGGGGGCGGTGGCGCGCGCGCGGGGGGGGGTGAGTTAAGAATTTAGTCACGGGAAGAGGAACTGTCCCAATTTTTTATGCTTTCTCTCTCCCCCTCTCCCCCCCCTCTCTAGCTCACACACACACACACACACACATTTGTGCACGAAAGAGACAAAATGTTATGCCCAAACTCAGTACACCCTTGACATGTCTCTCCCTCTTTCTCTGTCTCTCTCTTTCATTCTCTCTCCTCCTGACCCCCTCTCTCTCTCCTCTGCTCTCTACTTCTCTTTCTTGCCTCTTGCTCTGTCCTCTCTCTCTCTCTCTCACACACACACACACACACACACACACACACACACACACACACACACACACACACACACACACAGGATAATGAGCAGGCAGGCAGACAAAAGCAGTCTTGTATGTGAGAATGTGAAGGACAGATCCTTTCTCCAATTCTATCTCGTGTGTCTGACAGGGGGCAGGCAGTGGGGAACAATGTCATACTCTTCCCAGAGAAGAGAGACAAGAAGTGCAAAGAAAGTGCCGAAAAATAATTTGCGAGTCAAGAAGGACTGAGGCTTACCATCAGATCATGCCATGCAACAGATAACCTAAAATCCATCGAAGTCACAGTAACAATTATGTTTCCCGCTGATTCTACTGAAGATTATCTTTCTTCTTCTGTCTCATGGAACGTGTGCATATTTTCACCTGTGTGTAATGCAGGGCGGCCGTGCTGATCCTTCAGTGATAGCACAAGTGAAAAGATGAACTGTGACGTTTATGGTAATGAGTATGTGGGAGTATTTACAATCCTAATATCAGTGTGTGGAGAGAGCAAACCTCCATTACAGGAGCATTCTGGTTCTGTGAAGTTAATCAACCACCTTTTATTTAGCCTACTACTTAAGCCCGACCTGTCAAAAAGCAGCTGTTTAACCTCTGTTGGAGCTTCAGTGTGGTTTATCTCGAGCTACAATCGACGTAAAATGTGGCCTGGGAATAACATTATTAAGTTCAATGCATGTGAGCAAAACATATAACGGTTAAAACCCCCCAAAACAAACCAGTATGGCAACATTAACATTGGTATTTTCTCTTATGCTTTCATGCAGTGAAAGCCAAGTATCTGGCACTTCGCACCTACTCGACTGTAATGATGGGAATAAAGTATTGTTGTCAGTGCAACATGGATATCCTTAAACCATAAAAGCATCACCATATCTCCAGCCTCCAAATTATTAAAATCTTCTGCTCGTATCATATGCACACTCTTAAATCTAAACTGCAAATGTTTGTTGCTTGAATGTATATCTTCCAGGGTATTCTGACCTATAATCTTTGCTATAAACGGTAGATAACACTTCTACACAAATTTGACAGATGTTCTAACGTACGCACAGAGTCATTTGTAATACAGGGATCCCTCACTTTCCGCGGTTAATGGGTACCGTGACCCCCGCGCGACCGCCAATTTCCGTGAAATAGGATCGACCCCTCTGACTGACTTATACGTATATGTATATGTGTATATAATATCAATAAATATATATTCAACATTATAAATGATTATAATAACAATTAAACATTCAAAAGTAATGCATAATGTAAATAAAGTATAAATACACACACATACAGACACGTGCACACACACACACACACACACACACACACACACACACACACACAGATATGCACCTCACATAAAAATGTAAATAGTTTTGTTGGGGGGTTTGGGGGTGTTGTTTTTTTTTTTTTTTTTTTCATAATTGGCCTCGTTTTGTGGCATTTTCCTTAACTTTTTCTCTATTTTTCCTTAATTTACTTATTTTTTTTATTTTTCGATTAATATTTTTGAAAAACCCGCAATGCACTGAAGCCACAGAAACTGAAGCACGAAATAGCGAGGGACCACTGTACATTTTTTCCTGATAGTTAGGCCTGACTGTAAACATGGTACATAGACTATAGCTCTGTTGTTGTTTAGACTTCCAGCTGTTACTTTTGATGCTTTTAGGTGTCCAATACGGGCAAGTTTAGGATGTTACAAAATCAAACCTCAAAACCAGGCTCTTCCTCAACTTCTATTTCCCCTTATAAAATAACAAAACAATCAAAAAAAAAAAAAAAAAAAAGATCAACAAATCTAATAAATACTGCCCATGCTGTCTCTTTACTGAATAACCAACTTTTTTTTTTTTCAAATGAATATGCAGGTATACCTCGGCTTAAGTCGTTTCGAGTTAAGTCATTCTCGATTATATGTCGGTTTTCAAAAAAAGTATAGAAAAATAAAAAATAAAATAAAAATAAAGTTTAATAAAATAGTCTTATTTGTTATGGTCTGTGCTGGCTGGAGGCGTTAACTCTCTCTTCATTCATTGCAAGCGCTGGCGAGGGGCGTGGCTGCTACCTGCAGGCGAGATCCAGAGAGCGCACCTGTTTCCATTCAGCAATCAGCGAGCTATAAATAGGAGCGGCGCGCTTCCCTCCGACGTCAGAAGATTGTCCTTCCCAGTGATTCCGTTTCCCTGCTATCTCTCTGACTCCTGGTATCCTGCTTCATGCTTGACCAGTTTCCATCGATTGATTTTTCCATTGATTTAGATTTTCCAAAGTGCAAAATAAAATCATTGAATCTTCTTACATGGTCTTCTGCATCTTTGGGTCCGACGCATATGCTCCAGGCACAACATTAATAAACATATTGAAAATTACATTCATGAATAAAGTACAGAACTAGTAATGGTTATTTTCTGTTTAGTCTAGACAAGTAAATTTGGCGTAGCCTAGCCTAGGCTAGCATGTCTGTCTTCCTTTCGGCTTTTTCCCTTTTACTCGGGAGTCGCCACAGCAAATCATCTGATTCGCACATTTTTTTCATTTGGCAGAGGTTTTTACGTCGGATGCCCTTCCTGTCACAACCCTTTTAGCAAGGGACAGAAACACGCTGACGACTTTGCAGCTACTCTTTACGAAAGTCAGCAATGGTTCTTTTACATGCCTCTCACCATAGACAGTGAGAGACATGGCCCGCCTTTGATAACCCAGTTAGCCTAGCCTAGGCTAGCATAGACAAGCTAATTCGATTTAAGTCATTTTTCGACTTAAGTCGTTTCTCCTGGAACCAATTAACGACGTTGGGTGCGGTATACCTATATACGTACAATTTTATGACAACTCACTGAATAACAAGCAGTTATTGTCTGTCAGTGCATAGACAAAATCCCTGTTTATTATACAGTATTGTGAATCTTATAGCGCAAAGGTATTTCTGTCTGTGTCAGAACTTGATAGAATGTGACGTGGTGACCTCTATGGCTGCTCCTCTGATATGAAGTTGCCTGCTTTTCTAATCTACACTTTGCTTTGCTATTTCTAGATCTCATATTAATTATGTCATTATCACAGGAAAACAAAGTTTGGTTATTTCGAGATCTTGGGAAAATTATACTTTTATCATGAGAAAACAACCTTTGAAAACGACATAAATAACTCGATCATGGAAAAATAAATAAAATGAACTTGCTATCTCGAGAAAACAACCTTTGTTTTAACAAGAAATTTACATAATTACCCCATTTTCGTGAGAAAGCCGAGAGGGAAGTAATGGATGAATGCACTCCTGCTTATAGTTTCTGTAGAAGTCAACACTGATATCAGGAGAAAACACATTTAATTTTTTTTTTTTTTTTTAATACATTTTCAGGAAATCCACAGACTTCTAATGTACTGTACGTGCGGTCAGACCCACAGCTACCATGGTATAAACGAGATAAAAATAAATAATAATGCCAATAAGCTGCAGCATACTTTTATTTTGCAATGGCCGAATCAGTCACCTGACCTGATTCCTGCTGAGTGTGCAGTTCAGCTGTTTAAGGCAACGCACCACAAGAACACGCAGGAATAAAAGAAGTTGGATTTTTGCAAAGCATCAGTGAAAAAAAAACTTACTGTCTGTTCTTTTTTGTGGGTTTCAGACTACAGGTTTTCCAACCAAGTATTAAAAATGGCCATTTAATTTAGAATTGTTCATTTCTTTGACACAGAGAAAGCCACATATATAATATGTATACAGTATTCATCTAATTTTAACATCCATATACTATGGTAGACTATACCGAGATATAACAATTAGAAAAAATGGGGTCATGTACTTTAATATTTTGCTGGGCTGCCTTTACCCTTAGTAATAGTGTATAATGTCCATGGCATTGCCAGCTGATGACCTGAATGGACTGAATGACCAGGTTACCCCATCAGTGGACCTTTTCCTTCCTGAAGGCATTCATATAAATGTTGGGAAATAATGAGTGGTTCAGGGAGCATGAGGAATGATTTTCACCCATGAACTGGCCCCACAGAATCCTGACCCTAACCCTATTAAAAATCTCGGGTATTGCTGGAGAAGTCTTTTTTCGAGTGGTTTGAAAAATGTTGGTGAAAACTCGCCCAACTCTGAATAAAAATAAATATCTTTAAACAATGGCATGGCGACTATGCACGGGTCATTTGTTTGATTCTCAGACCAGCAGGAAATATGTGTGGCCTTCACTTTAATTTCTGATGTGTCTTTGAGCGAGGCACCTAAACCCCAACGGCTCTCCGGGCAAACTGCTGTGCTCACTGTTCACGTTAAATTTGTGTGTGCTCACTTTGGAAGGGTTAAAATCCAGAACCAGATTTCCCTTGATGGATTAATGTAATACGTCTAAAAAAATAAATAAATTTAAAAATAAATGTCACGATGTGAAATATTTTCCTTAGCCTTAAGACTGTTTATTATATTCAAACATGCTAATTAATGTGGGCTGCGCGACGGTATCATGGTTAGCAGGTTGAGTCCAAGGCTTGGGGAGGGCAGTTCTGTATGAAGTTTGTGTGTTCTATCCCTATATGTGAGTGAGAATGGCTGTCTGTGGTTACAATAGGTTCCAGCCTTGCTGCTACCGTGGTAGGATTAGTGTGGTTCAGGAAATGAATGAATGAGTGAATGATGTATGCTAAAGGGTTGGCGATGTTTGCTTATTTATTAAATCCTTTTTTGAGCCAATCTCCAAACCTCTGGTATTATGTGTGAATTTTTTATTTGAAATATGGTGTCTCATGATTCCCTCCCTTTGTCAGTTCATACTGAATGACTGTCACTATTGCCCTCTATTGCCCAGACGCTGCAACTGCAATACTTGTATTGACGCCACAGCCCACTCCTTTATACCAGTTATTTTTTATTGTGTACAATTTACAATAAAGGAGCAGCAGTGAGCAAAGGCCCATTTTGTGTGTGTGTGTGTGTGTGTGTGTGTGTGTGTGTGTGTGTGTGTGTGTGTGTGTGCACAGCATGTCTGTGTCTCTGGTTTCATTTAGTCTTTTTTTTTGTGGTAACTGCACATACTGTCCTCCTGCATAATAGTGGTAGATATTGAAGCCTACAGTTGTGAACATACACAGAAAGCTCTATGTTCGAGATGGACTGTACTGTCCCACCAGTTCATCGATTTCATTGTAATCTAAAATTTACTGCATTTTAAAATATGATACACAAGTTTGAGTATGAGAACCATATTCTGCCACCTGCTTAGGTACCTTTTTCAGAGTGAGGTGGAATATAAATCTGAATTTTCTCCCCTGTTTCTTTTTTTAATACACCACCCAAACATTGTAGTTACAACATGATATAATAACATAACCTTAAATATTACCAAAATTTTATATGAAATTAATGAGTTCCACTAGAGCTGACTAGAGGTCCTACCATACAGCCTCACTCATTCTCTCACTCCTTCATTCATTTGCCATTGCCTGTTAGGATTACTGAGAGCCAATTACTGAAGCCAATTTCAGCCTTCACAGGGTAACGGCGGAGTACACCCTGAACCGCTCATCAGATTATCCCAGGGTCAACACACACAAGCATTCACAATAGCATGCACACCTTTGGTCAATTTGAAACAGCCAGTCAGCCTAATATGCATGTCTTTTGAAAATATCATCATCATCATCATCTTCTTCTTCTACAAGATCAAGTGTAGTTTAATATCTGAAAACGGTATTCCTGGAGAAAATCCAGACAAGCACAAGGAGAACATGCAAACTTCACACAGAAACGCTCTCACTAAGCCTGGGCCTGAACCCAGGACCTTGTTCCTGTGAGGTGGGCATGCCAAATGATACGGTATTGTGTCAACCGCCGTGCATCTTGACCATGTCAAAGAAGCCAAAAATATAAGGCAGATTAACTCGAATGCCACATCTCTACTCCTTATATAATATGGAGTAACATCTTATCTCTTTTGCATTTTTTTCCAGCAACTGCAGTTTCTGAATAACAAGTCTCGGTGTTTGGAAATGTCAAGGACATTAGACTAGAGGACGAAGTTACCTTTAATGCATTTAAAAGCATTAAAACTTGTGAAGCAAATCAATTCTAAATTCGGTTTATAGTTTTAGCATTTCATTTTTGTTTTAAATACCACCTGATAATACCACCTGATCACGAATAGTGGCACCAGTGTTATTTACCGTAATTTCTAGACTATAAGTTACTACTTTTTTCACGCGCTTTGAACCCTGTGGCTTATACAACGATGCTGCTGATCTATGGATTTTTTTTTTACGGGTAACGGCCTCCAGGGGGTACTCTAGCAGGAAGCGCAAGAGTGAGACAGCTGTGGCTTATAAAGAGGTGTGGCCTATATGTACAAATTATTTTTTCTTTTTAAATTTCATTGGTGTGGCTTATATTCAGATGCGCTCAATAGTACAGAACTTACGGTAATCTTTGCATCATCTATACATAAAGGATCAATGCCAAAGCATTTCAGTCATTTACTCTGTCCAGCTTTCTCTTGTCCTCATCTGTACAGTCAAATAGATTTGGCTCCAAAGTTTCAATCTTAAGGCTTTAATAAACAAATGAGGTAACTGTTGAAGCCAAAAGCTTTTAAAGCTAAATTGTAGGTAAAGTGGCTGAAGGTATTCAATACCACATAGATGACCAGTCTTATATCTACATATACATGTGACATGTACTGTACACTGAAACTTGAAACATCTGTCCATAGAACAGCAGCCTTGCTGTTCAAAAATTATTTAGAAAATATAATTATTTAAAACACAAGTAATCCAATCTCACAATCACCATCATCCAACATCCAGTTTTTAAGCGTGTTAAAAAAAAAAAAAAAATAGAGGTGGCACTACTTTCCAAATGTGGACACTGATGAGAATCTGGGATTTTTTTTTAATTAGCCTAAAGGTTCCTTGCCATTAGTGAATAGCCTATGTGTGTTATCTTTCAGGGCAGTGATGTCCTGGCGGTAAAGGTTCTGGCTCACTGATCCTAAGCTTGGGGGTTCAAGACTCACTCTCAACGGGTTGTCACTGTCCCCCCCCAGTGCAGCTAACTGGGTTATCAAAGGCCGGTCATGTCTCTCACTGTCTATGGTGTGAGGTTCATGTAAAAGAACCATTGCTGACTTTCGTCAAGAGTGGGCTGCATAGCCATCAGCGTGTTTCCGCCCTACAATGGCCAGGGTGTACTCTGCTCTCACCTGAAGTTGGCTGAGATGGGCACCAGTCTTCCTGTGACCCTAAGTAGGATTAAGCAGTCACAGAAAAATGAATGTTATCTTTCATATTCAGTTTATTGTGGCTGAATACAAAGGTTTCCCGTTAGAACTACCCTAGTGTACAAGATTAGTATCTTTCATTTGTTTTCCGTCTTTTTTTCAGTTTGTGTTTGTTTATAATTATACAGAGACCGCGTGATCTGGCACATGTATGGTAACTTGGCAGTGCAACACTGATTCATATACTGTGGTGGAAAAGTCAGAGATTGAGTTTTCAAAAAAAAGAAGAAGGGATAAGATTTTAAGAGAAACAAAATAAATGGCAGTGTTTGTTATTGTCATTGCAGGGCTGATTGACACTCATGTACAGGAATAAGCAAATGGTTTCAGAAAGATATCGTGATGATTCTATTTTATTTCTAGGACTGCACTGTATTTCATGTTTATTTAATATGCCTAAGTAAATGGGTCTGTTTGCTGGCTTCAGTACCATGGTGCTTAACACCTTGTGCATCATTAGCAGATAAGAGCGGAGCCATGTGTCTCTGTTGTGGCTGATTCAAACTAAATCATATTGTAGCGATTACATTCTAGAGCATAGATAGCAATATGTCTTATATCTACACTGTCACTTAACTTTTTTATTATTATTATTATTATTTTCATCCATTCATACATTTCTGAACTGCTTAATCCTAATTATGGTTGCTGGCGTCCATCTCAGCCAACTCTGGTTGAGGGCAGGGTACACTCTGGACAGCTCACCAGGCCATCGCATAGCCAACACTCACACCTGAGGGCATAATTAGGAACAGCCAATTAACCTACTGTGCATGTTTTTGGACTGTGGGAGGAAACCCGGAGTACCCGGAGGACACCCACACAAGCACGGGGAGAACATGCGAACTCCACATAGAAACACCAGAGTTGGGAATTGAACCCAGGACCTTCTTGCTGTGAGAAGGAGACGTACCAACCTCTATACCACCGTGCCGCCTTTTATGCTCTTATATTAAGCCTTTTAAAAAACACATTTGTAGATGTATAAGCAGCCTCCACACATTCACAGCAATTCATTAGCCAACTGCTAACAATAATTTAAAAAATGTAGCACAAGTTAACAACACGAACTTGCAAATAAACGTATTTTTTGTCCATTTTTCATTTAGTTATTTGTAATATTAGCTAATAAGTCTTTTTTACATAGATCTTCGGAAACATAGATTTGAACTACAGTGGCCACTCATTGGGATGTTAATTTAAAAAAGAAAAGTTTTGATTTCATTTCCTTTCTTTCAGATCATGTCGGAATACAGCTCTTTGCTGAGCGACCTCTGCGAGAACATCACTAACGAAGATCTGGAGCAGCTAAAGTCGGCATGCAAAGAGGACATCCCTGAAGATCAGAGCAACTCTATCACCTCCTCCAAGGAGTGGTTCAGTTACCTGGAAAAAAATGATAAGCTTGCTCAGGGTGAGAGAATGAACACGTGGGAAGGGCTATATTTAATTTTCTAGGTGTTGGATGGTGTAATGTCTTTCATTGTTTGCATTTCAGTGATGTCTGGGCTTCTTTTATTTCAGATCTAGTCCAGAGAATTTTCTTAAGTTCCTTTGATTGTAAAGATTTTTACAACCTCTCTCTCTCTCTCTCTCTCTCTCTCTCTCTCTCTCTGTGTGTATGTATATATATATATATATATATATATATATATATATATATATATATATATATATATACATATATATATATATATATATAAGATAAGATAAGATACAGCTTTATTAATCTCACAATGGAGAAATTCACTGTTACAGGCTCTTGAGGTACTATCAGTAGGGGTGCAAAAATAGATACAAGTACGAACATACACACATACATATATAAGTAAATAAATAAATAGATACATAAATAGTATAAATTACTAAACAATAAAAGAAAAGAATGGAGCAACTTTATAGATTGGCCTATATTAAAGTGTAATGTATCTGAGTGCAGAGTAGATGGGTTGATATGGTTGACAGTCAGTGGGGTAGATGTGGTTGATTAAAGTGCATATATCTATGTGTGTGTGTGTGTGTGTGTGTGTGTGTGTGTGTGTGTGTTAATTTTATTTGCAGATAACCTTTCTTATATTGAGCACATCTTTGAGATCTCACGAAGGCCTGATCTTTTGACCCGGGTCATTGAGTACCGTACGACAGTGCTGAAAATCTCAGAAGACGATGAAATTGACACCAAACTAACACGAATCCCATCGGCCAAGAAGTACAAGGGTACTAGCACCCACACCCCTTTTCTTTTATAACCCTTATAAAAATTAACATCAGTCTTTTTAAGGTATGGCTTTCCACACAAGAATTTTATAATGCAACAAGTAAATCTGTGAAGTGTGGAGGTGTCCTTGGTGTGATATTGGCTTTTACAAGGGGAGTAACTCTGTACTAATTAGGGGTGTGAATATGTAGAATGTCTTAGTAAGAATGAACCAGAATGTTATGACCAGGTTGTTGAAATATATTGAGTTATAAATAATAATAATAATAATAAGAAGAAGAAGGTATGACATAGAAGAAAACCATTAATAAACTTAATGGCCCCTCATGGAGTGCAAGCTACCAAGCTAATACTTGTACAGGGAATTAAACCCAAGATTAAAACGTGTTGGGGGAAAGTGTTCTCTGGTTTGCCTTTTTTTTTTGTTTGTTTTCAACAAAATGATATGTTTAGTAAAAACAGTAGGCAGAGCTGGAGGTAGCAGAGATGAAAATGAAATGTTGAGGTTCTCTCTGAGAGTAACGAGGATGGATAGGATCAGAAATGAGTAAATCAGAGGGACATGTAAGCACATGTAAGATGTTTTGGAGACAAAGTCAGAGAGGCTAGATTGAGATGGTTTGGACATGTACAGAGGAGGGATAGTGAATATATTGGCAATAAGATGCTGAGGTTGGAACTACCAGGCAGAAGGCCTAGAGGAAGACCAAAGAAGAGATTTATGGATGTGGTGAAGGAAGTCATGAAGGTCATTGGCGTAAGAGAAGAAGATGCAGAAGACAGGGTGAGATGGAGGCAGATGATTTGCTGTGGCGACCCCTGAAGGGAACAGCCGAAAGGAAAAGAAGAAGAAGAAGATATGTTTAGTATGAATTTATCACCATGAGCATGTCATCCCCGTATTGAAGCATGGTGTGGGTTGCATTGTGTAGTGGGAAAGCTATTCCTTAACAAGGATTAAAGACAAAATAAAGTGAGTTGAGCTACCAGAAAATGTATATAACATTATGTATAACACACTGGAGGCATAATTTGTAGTCAAATATTATCCTTAGTAGTGGTGGTCCAGTGATAAGGTGCTGTATTGCCGATGCGAAGGTTGGGGGTTCAAGCCCCACTGTCAAATGGGTTGTCACATGTTTCTGCTCTGCAATGGCCTTACGAGCTGTCCATGGTGTACTCTGACCTTGCCAGGAGCCGGTTGAGATGACTGCAAGCCTCCCAGTAACCCTAATTAGATTAAATGGTTCAGAAAATGAATGAATGAATGACACTGGCCTCAGTGGTAGATCATTACTATTGTGATTTATTATAGGGTAATACACAGGTGTATACACAGATACACTGGAAAAGATAATTAGATTTATTAACACTTTGACTTTCTGACCCAATTTAAACAAAATGTTATTATAAGACTGTGAAAATAGTTAAGCTAATGCCAACCTTCATTTTTGACAGATATCATTCGCCAACCTTCAGAAGATGAAATTATTAAGTTGGCTCCTCCCCCAAAGAAAGTCTGAGGTTGAAGTGTGTGACCTTTCTTCTTTGTCCATGGCACTCCACCTTGTCAAATCGTCCTCAGCTCCCATCTCTGATCCCCGTCTTGTCCCAGTCGCTCACCACAAGCCGCCACCTAAACAGCCCATTGGATTGACAGACACTTTAAAGGCTCATTCTGAACCCTGGAGGCTCGACATGTTTTGAAATCCGAAAGAAGGTAGATGAATTATTAAGAGAAGGAAAGATGGACCAGTAGTTAGTATTTGCCATGAGTGTAGCTACGATTGTGTTTCTTGCTATGGGAAATTGTTGCCAGTGAGTATGTCAGCAGATGTGTGTGAATGGAAGAGAATTATTATTCTGACCATAGACATGTTGAATGCAGCAGTGCAGTGTAAGCAGTTACCGAGACCTCTTCAAGTATCAAATATGGTGATCCATTTTCTGTTTCTTTTACTCTATGTAATCTGAATAACAGTATAAGTACAGTTCACTTGGCCGTTGATTCCCTTTAAAACAATTCAACAACCTACAAAAGTGGTTCAGTTTTGTGATAATTCAGTGTCAAGAATCATTTGATAATTGAAAGCCAACATTTGCCTTCCGTAGAAATATATTACACATATACTTAAGTTGATCTGTTAAAATTTAAATTATTTTTTATTCTTTCGTCTGTTTATTTATCCTGAGCATTTTAAGAAATTATATAAGGAAGTATAATGAATAATTTATATCGCACATCAAACATATCATGAAGAGTGACATGTTTTCCAGTATGTTTCTTTAATAGTGATTAAAATGCCCTCACAAAATATGTGATATCATATATATATATATATATATATATATATATATATATATATATATATATATATATATATATATATATGAAATACACAATTCTATATTATTTTATTGGCTTCATGTTAAACATAAACATAAAATGACATTTTTTGCATTAGCACAGGACTTGTTAGGGCTTATTATGACATTGAGATTGTGCAGCATTTTAAATACTAAACTGTGAATGAATTATTTGTTCTTCAATTTTCATTAAAATGTCATATGATGCAAACTAGGATCTGAATTCTAGATTATACTGATTATCTTGATAATATAGATTAGATTAAAAATAATGGACCCTAGCATTTCTATTAACAATGTGATTATTCAGTATTATATAATTATCATTTTACAAGAAACAACCACTGACTTCATTTGGGTAAAAAGACGTGGACAAATCACAGATTTATTTTCTGTTTCCCTAATAAAAACAATATAGTCCCTGCACTGTTTTGGTACTTGAACCCTTAATAAACCATCAAACAGGGTACAGAAAGTTGAAACTGTCTTTAAAATGAGATGATATCATTGAATTAATGAACTTTTATTAAAAATATTACCAAGTCCATCTTCATCCTGCAAGCCATTATGTAATATCACCCAGTTACAGAAAGACTGTTGATTTAAAATCCAATATTCGCTAAATCACTGTGTCTCTTTTGCCGAGCCTCAACAGACTGTTGCTTTTGCTATGCTAAATGCTAGCATGCATTCATATTATATAAAGAGCTAGAATAATTGCTAAGGACAGAATTTGTTTTTCTGTGTATGCATTTGTGATGT
>CM045746.1:19076965-19114465 GCA_024760905.1 Plotosus lineatus
GTTATCAACAGAGTAAACGGAGAAAACATGGAGATCTGGGTGTGAGCTTAAACTAACAGGGTGGTGTTCATATTAAAATTAGATTGGAAAATGGGAAATGAGCCGATAATCTTTGCACATAAAGTTCTACAAGGAAATTTGAATGTGTCCCGAATGAACTCTGAACTTTGAGGTTTGCGTGAATGCTTCGCTGTTGGCATTTTCAAACCGAGATTCCTATAATGGAGAGTTTTTAGAAGGGTGCTAGTGATTAATTGCTTATAAATCCTATGAAGGAGACTAGTTCGGTATGTTATATATTCTTCATGTGCTAATATCCAGTGCCTTGCATAAGTATTCAGCCACTTTAAACATTTCCATCATTAGAACTGTTGCAATGTTGAAATGCAAATATTTAGTACTTTAGATTTGCAGGTACAGATAAGCGGTCTGCTATGATCTGTCTCTGTTACACAAAAATTGCTCAAACTCTGTCAGGCTGGATGGAAACTACAATTTTCAAGTCCAGTCACAGATTCTTCACATACCTTTTGGACCATTCTAGCACATTCATTCATTTTCTAAGATGATTAGTCTTAATTATGGTCACAAGGAGGCTGGCGGTCATCTCAGCCGACTTTGAATGAGGGCAGGGCACACCCTGAATAGCTCACCAGGCCATTGCAAAGCCAACACTCACACACCCATTCACACTCTCATTCTCAGACCAAAGGGTGATCTGGAACAGCCAACTAGAAACTGTGCATATTTTTCGACCGTGGGAGGAAACCGGAGTACCCAGAGAAAACCCACGCAAGCACCGGGAGAACATGCAAACTCCACACAGAAACACCCGAGCTGAGAATTTAACTCGGGAGCTTATTGCTGTGAGGCAGATGTGCCAACCACTATGCCACCGTGCCACCTCTGGCGCAGTTAAATTCTTGATTGTTAATCATCCCAGTGTGGCTTTTGTACTATGCTTTGGGTCTTTCTGTTGGGATGTAAACCTTTTATGGTCTTGGGGGGGGGGGGTTTAGGGCTCAGGTCAATTCCATTTCCCAGACCATGTGACCACCTTTCTTGGACTTAGGTATATGCGAACTATTTTTTGAGGTTTCAAGTCAGTTCTGTGAATACTTATGAAATCACACAATTATTTATTTATTTATTTATTCCAAACTGCATTGATTTCCTCTCATTAATAACCTCGGGACCACTATTAGGCGGCACGGTGGCGTAGTGGTTAGCACGTCCGCCTCACAGCAAGAAGGCCCGGGTTCGATTCCCGGCCTGGGTGTTTCTGTGTGGAGTTTGCATGTTCTCCCCGTGCTTGTGCGGGTTTCCTCCGGGTGCTCCGGTTTCCCCCGCAATCCAAAGACGTGCACTGTAGGTTAATTGGCTGTTCTAAATTGACCGTAGTTTCTCTCCTGCAGCGGCACTGGAACCCAGTCGTATCGGCACTTGCCTTTCCATTGGATCCTTCCGGTGGCGCCGAGACAGGGGGGGACTTGCTGCTTGGGTAACAGCCTGTCCCTCATTACTCCCTACCCAGGCTCTGTGCACTGGGGAGTATCACCAGTCGGGATACTGGCCAGAGCGCAGCCATAGTCCTTCGGGACTGACGGAGGCCTACGCATCAATAACCTCGGGATATTGTGAAGGTTCATGACATATAATCTAAATACAAATAATAAATAAATAGATAACCAGTGGGGTATGGCTGGAACAATACTTACACAAGGCACTGTAAGGTTGCCAGAGTTTTCTATTATAGCAAGAAATAACATCATTATTATTTTCAATTATTATAGAAGGCAACTTTTTCTATGTGAAATGTTTAAAGCTGAAGTTATTTTCTCCTGCTTTGGTATTGTGCCAAATTAGTCTGCTCAAAGACTACGCGGAAAGACGTGACCACCGATCGTGCTGTATATACAGCGTAAATATAGCAAAGCATTAAACGCTAGACTGCTTTTTCGAGTGTGTTATTAGGTGCGCGGTGCAGTGCTAGGTCCATGTGAGTGGAAATGAGTGATTGTTACATGCCTTGCTGTTAAAAAAAAAAAAAAAAAAAAAAAAAGGTTAAATATATGTGAAGTAGGTTAATTAGTAGGTATTTACTTTTTAATGAGGTCTGACAAATGCATATTAATATGAAAATGTTACTGGCAAGACATGAATATGGTGTAATATTTATATACATATTGTGTTTCTAACACTTTTTTTTTCATCCCATGGATCTATTTTAGTAAGTAAAAAATGACGGAGGATAAAACCGCATGTTGCTCTGCAAAGCAACCGTACAAGAGCATGACTCCTAAGGTCTGCTTGCTTCATCCAGCCCTGACCACTTTCCATCTGATTATCTGCTCTTCAGAATTAACGTGTTTGCTTTTACAGTGAAACTTCTCTCAACATTGGCTTTGATGGCTGATGAAATTCGAAGATAATTTTATCTGAGAATATTCTGCGAACATCTGCATTGAAAGTCCCAAAAGACAACTAGAGTATTCGGAAGTTCTTAAAAGATCCTGTTGCACATGACGTGATCGATTAGTTTTTGTTTGTTTGTTTGTTTGTTTTGTTTGTCTGTTTGTTTTTAATGCTGATTTTGAAATAGATCCTTAATAGTTTACAATTTTTGACATCAAACTGCTTAACGTTTTTATGGGCTGTATGCTGTTTTATTTGAGTTCATTTTAGTTTCTTGAGAAAATTGAATAGCTATTTTGCAATTACAATAAAATATAGATGTAGTATAAAAAAAAAACAGATTTATGAAGTAAATTAAACTGAAATGATGCCATTATGTCATTGTGCTGAAATCTGTATAAATATTTAATTATATATTATATTAAAATAATTTGCTAACCTAGAAATGTGTGTATTAATATTGTTGTTTTTGAAACGTATGGAAGACGTTCCCCTTTTTTTGCAGTGTAATGTAAAGAAAACATCATAAAGTAACCAAAAGTAATGAGCGATATCATATTAACGGAAATTAGCATAACGAGCTAAACCCCAACAGCATCAACTTAATGCAAATATTATAAGCTATTCATCCATTCAATTTCTGTAACCGCTTAATCCTAATTAGGGTCACATGGAGGCTGGCGCCCATCCTAGCCAACCATGGGCAAGGGCAGAGCACACCCTGGACCGCTTGCTAGGTCATTGCAGGGCGGAAACACACTGATGGCTATGCAGCTCCTTTTGTCGAAAGTCAGCAATGGTTCTTTTACATGAACCTCCCACCGTAGACAGTGAGAGACACGGCCAGCCTTTGATAACCCAGTGAGCTGCACTGGGGGGGGACAGTGTCAACCCGTTGAACCCTCAAGCTTGGAATCTGTGATCCAGCAGATTACCACCAGGCCACCACTGCTGTTTTTTTTTATAAGCTAGTATTAATTATATAAATGGAATATCATTCAAATACACGTCAGATGGAAGTTATTGTAGAAAAAAAATGTTTCAGATATTTGACCTGGCTGTGACTTTCATCCCGTTCAAATACTAGTTATAATTTCATTCATTTCATTTCATTTTCTGTATCCGCTTGATTTTAATTCAGGTTGCGGGGAGGCTGGCGCCCATCCCAGCCAACTTCGGGTGAGGGGAGAGTACACCCTGAACAGCTCGCCAGGCCGTCGCAGGGCGGAAACATGCCAACGGCTTTGCAGCTCCTCTTTACGAAAGTCAGCAATGGTTCTTTTACATGAACCTCACACCATAGACAGTGAGAGACATGGCCGCCCTTTGATAACCCAGTTAGCTGTACTGGGGTGGACAGTGACAATCTTGTGGACAGTGGGACTCGAACCCCCAACCTTAGGATCAGTGATCCAGCGCCCTATACCACTAGACCACCACTGCCCCGTACTAGTTATGTAATGTAATGGAAAATAAAATAAAAATAACAGAATATTTAAAGTTTCATTTAAGTCTTCTTCTTGTTCTTCTTTTCCTTTCGGCTGTTCCCTTCAGGGGTCGCCACAGCGGATCATCTGCCTCCATCTCACCCTGTCCTCTACATCTTCTTCTCTTATACCAGCTACCTTCATGTCCTGCTTCACCACATCCATGAATCGTCTCTTTGGTCTTCCTCTAGACCTTCTGCCTGGTAGTTCCTACCTCAGCATCCTACCACCAATATACTCACTATCCCTCCTCTGTACATGTCCAAACCATCTCAATCTAGCCTCTCTGACTTGGTCTCCAAAACCTCTTACATGTGCCGTCCCTCTGATGGACTCATTCCTGATCCTATCCATCCTCGTTACTCCCAAAGAGAACCTCAACATTTTCATCTCTGCTCCCTCCAACTCTGCCTCCTGTCTTTTCCCCAGGGCCACTGTTTCTAAACCATACAACATCGCTGGCCTCATCACCGTCTTGTACACTTTTCCTTTCATTCTTTAAAGTTTCATTTAAGTATCTGACTAAAAATGTATATTACAAGTTCCTGCTGAAGGAAATCGTTATACTGTATGTCCAAAGATATCTGGGGTCCTGACTCATAATAAAGGTTTTATTTTATTAAATGGTATAATATTGGACCGGCACTGTTTATAATAAATAAATAGAAATTGGTTAACTTAAAAAAGTTAGTCCAGGCTGCATTAACATTTTACGTTGACTGTAGTTTAGAAGATAATACACAACATTGTCTCATTTAATAGACACGGGCCTTTTATAAACTGCTGTCACAAAGTTTGAAACACATAACTGCACACAGAACATTTCTACGTTGTAGGACACTTTAGTGCAGCGGTTCCCAAACTACGGCCCGCGGGCCGGATGCGGCCCGCCTCCACATTTGGACCGGCCCCCTGAACGATACCAGCCATGCATTGATTATTTGTTTTTTAGTCTGGCCACGTGATCAAGACTAATACACACCCAGAACATAACTTTCTACTCCACTCTTCTGCCGTCTGTGCCCCATCTGAACACCCCCCTGAAACCAAAATTGTAGACTTGTCAAATACGACGGAATAATGGTGAAAGGGTTATAGAAGAGAACATTTGATTCAGAATGAAAGGTATTTAACCTGCAGTTGACAAATGATTATTTTTTGTTTAATGTAAAGAAAAGGTTGTTTGTGTCACCTGTCAAGTCACATGGCGGTACTCAAAGAATACAATCTGCGCCGACACTCTGAATCCCGTCACAAAGACAAGTATGATCGCTTGCAAGGCCAAATGCGAGTAGACAAACTCTCTCAGCTAAAAAGTGGACCGTTAGCTCAGGACAATATTTGTACGCCAGGCTCGGCTGAACCAGTCGTCTGTTCGGGCAGCTTTCGGGTCACTCAACTGATAACCCCGACGCCCCCTGACTAACGTATACATCGTACATGTATATCTTCATTTCCTTTCGGCTGTTCCCTTCAGGGGTCGCCACAGCAGATCATCCGCCTCCATCACACCCTGTCCTCTACATCTTCTTCTCGTACTTTATGTATATGTGTATATCATATCAATAAATATATATTTAACGCTATACATGCTTATAATAACAATTAAACATTGAAAAATAATGCACAAGATGTAAATAAAATAGAAATACACATACAGACAAGCGCGCGCGCACAGATGCACACCTCACATAAAAATGTAAGTCGTTTTGTTGAGGGTTTTGGGTTGTTTTTTGTTTTTGCATAATTGGCTTTGTTTTGCAGAACTTTCCTTAATTTAGATTTTTTTTTTTCCCATAGAATATTTTTGAAAAGCCCGCGATGCACTGAAGCCGCAGAAACTGAAGCACGAAGTAGCAAAGGATCACTGTACCTAATCGACTGATTCAAGTTTATTCTACGAAACTAAAAAACAAGCACTTTGAGAATAACAAATAAATTGCTAATTGCTAATCAATCAGTCAAAACCAACTACAGCAGATACTTAAATTTATTTTCTCAAAAATATACTACAGAGGCATACATTTTATTTTTAATTATTCAATAAACAAATTTACATCTGGAGGGGAAAAAAAAAAAAAAAAAAATCAGTGCACATCCCCTTCTGACTATAAACATCGAGCCCAATATATACACACCAGCCTGTTATAGGAACATTAATGAATTTATAAAATAATTCAATGATGTGGGAACAATGTATGAAAAGTGTCTGAAATCATGCAGATACAGGTCAAGTGCTTCAGGTAATGCACACCAACAGGGGAACTGTGGTCTCCGCCACTTAAACTGGGGTTACACTGGAGCCACGATGTCAACGATTATTTAAAAAATAATAAAAAATAAGCTTCATGATTTATGAGCACACCCAAAGCACGATTGGTGTAGAAAAAGAAAGAAAGAAAAAGAAACGGGGTGCATCCAAGAAAAGAAACTTCAAGGAATCCTGTCTCCATTTTCATCAAGATCCTCTGCAGTGCCGCATCAAGGTCTGTTAACCCTCCTCCGGTTTCCACGTTCCATCACGATTCGTATCAATCAGTCAAAAAAAATTGTTCAAAGATCATCAGGATTGCACTGAATTACCGCAAGACTATTACGACTTGATCCACTAACCCCGCCTCCACTCATCACCGGTCTCACAAATCGTTAAGACTGTTGCCATCACGGCCCCAGTGTAATAAACCCAGGTTTAGTATCAGAGCAGATTCACGCGCTATACTAAACGGTAGAGGAATTAAACAGCAGTTCTACAGCTGGAAATGCTGCACTGGGGATCGATGTTCGGAGGAGAAGATCCAGGCGAATTCAACCTTGAGGCTGATGGGTTTATACAACGGAAAGATTACAAGTTTGCATGGCCTCTGTCGACAAGACCAGGGATCTGAAGCTACAGAGGACATGGAATGACTGAAAGTGGAGGGTAACGGTTAGAAAAAGACCAAGCAATGGATCAGAAATGCTACGCTATTGAAAATCCAAGAAACTCGGCCATGTAGCATTTACCGTCACAGGCTCCTCCCCCAAAAGTCTGATGTGATTCATTGAAGCTCTTAAGACTTGACACATCTGAATGATTTTATAGCCTGAACTGCTGAGACACGATGAATAGATGGAATCATTACAGGGCAAATAAGTGTAAACAAAAGTTCCTAATAAACATTTATGACCATCATAAACGTCTAACTGATGACTGTCGGTGCGTATAAATATTCATTTTAATGCAAAAATTAGTGTGACAAGCTCAAAAACACAGGGGCGACAACAGCTATTACATTCAGTGTTCCAGATAAAAACAAAACTAATATCTTCTAATATTGCATTTTGGTTTTCACAACAAAGTGCTTGAGTGTAAGCAAAGCTCAGCAAAGACAAGATCACGCATACTCTTCCTCCTCTGCTGTATAGTCATAAGCAGTGTATACATCGACATCGTCTTCCTCATTGTCCTCATTTTCATTCTCATCCTCCTCTTGCTCTTCATTTTCATCACTGCTAACATTTTCTTCATCACTACCATCTTCATCCAATTCCTCCTCCTCCTCCTCCTCCTCCTCCTCTTCATCCTCCTCCTCCTCCTCTTCTTCTTCTTCCTCCTCCTCTTCTTCTTCTTCCGACTCCTCCATTCCATCATCTTCGTCCACTGCAACCTTTGAAACTGAAAGAACAACCAGCATTTATTAAGTATTATTTTTAAATTAACCCAGACAACAGAACAGGTGGCAGAAATGAGACTCCACTGAAGTGTAAGGTACTCATCAATTTTGGAGAGCCTGAAGAGAGCCTCCGAGTCAAACTGCTGCTCCAATTAATTAGAAGAATTTAATTAGTGAGGTTATCTTTTACATATTTCAGTGCAACAGTACTTCAATACATTTTTAAACATCTTTGGTGCAGCTAACTGGGTTATCAAAGGCCAGCCATGTCTCTCACGGTCTGTTCCTTTACATGAACCTCACCATTGCTGATTTTCGACAAGAGTAGCTGCATAGCCGTCAGCATGTTTCTGCCCTGCGATTGCCTGGCAAGCTGTTCAGGGTGTACTCTGCTCTCGCCCGGAGTTGACTGGGATGGGCAGCAGCCTCCCCACAACCCTAATTAGGATTAAGCTGTTATAGAAATTGAATGAGTGAATGAATGAATGTTTTCAACCATTGCTAGCGCACAAGGCTAGGAAACTAGCATGATTCTTTCATTTTTAATATAGACATTATAACCATAGACATGGTGAGTACTCTGAGTGCATGAGCCAAATTATATTATATACACACACATACATACACTAATATATATATATATATATATATACATACATACACACACACACACACATATACATACACACACATACATACGCATTGGGATCCCTCACTATTCGCGATTAATTGGGTCCGAGATCCCCACGCAACCATCAAAACCCGCAAAGTAGGACCCCCCCCCGACTGACGTATATGTACATGTATATGTGTACATAACATAAATAAATACTTATTCAATGCTAAATATGCTTATACTAACAAGTAAACATTCAAAAATAATGCATAAGATGTAATTAATATATAATACACACTCATACAGACGCAATACACACACAGATGCAACAATGTAAGTAGTTTTGACTGGAAATTTTGGGTAACCCTTCTGCCAGGTCGTTCCAACCTCAGCATCCGACTACCAATATACTCACTATCCCTCCTCTGTACATGTCCAAACCATGTCAATCTAGCCTCTCTGACTTTGTCTCTAAAAAACTCGAACATGTGCCGTCCCTCTGATGTGCTCATTCCTGATCCTGTCCATCCTCGTTACTCCCAAAGAGAACCTCAACATTATTATCTCTGCTACCTCCAGCTCTGCCTCCTGTCTTTTTCTTCGTGCCGCTGTTTCTAAACCATACAACATCGCTGGCCTCATCGCCGTCTTGTACACTTTTCCTTTCATTCTTGCAGATACCTTCCTATCACACATCACACCGGACACTTCTCCAACCATTCCAACCTGCCTGCACGCGCTTCTTCACCTCTTTTCCACACTCTCCATTGCTCTGGATTGTTGAGCCTAAGTACTTAAAATCCTCCACCTTCTTTATCTCTGCTCCCTGTAACCTCACCGTTCCTCTTGGGTCCTTCTCGTTCACACACACAAAGAAGAAAAAACATAAAATTTGCACTTGACTAGAAGTCGCAAACTCATGGAAACTGTCTGCCTTGGCTTAGAAATCTGCTGGCAGTTTTTGTGACGTTGTGGTCCTCGCTCTGTTATAGAGAGGGGGTTGCGTTGCATGAAGCGGTAACACCAAGAAAGTCTCACACAAAGTAATTTCTATTCATCTCCTTGACAACTACCTGGACGTGGAGATGCCACTCTGCACTGTTGACAAGCCCCTCCCTGCAGCACGTTGCTCAAGCACCCATGTGCAAGCTCATTTCTCTAGCTGTGGCCATCTGGCTTTTAGCCCGCAATTAGAATTTTTTTTTTTTGGTTTTCTTCATTGCAGTAATAATGATAATTTCCGCTTTTTTTCCAGTCCCTCACAAGTTTCTCGTTCACTCCAAACTTTCTCTCTGCTGCTTGATTACCATTTTCTGCTGCATATTTCACTACTTGCAGCAACATAATCTGCAGAATAGGATTTTCTTTTTGGGGCCATTTCTTCAGTGGTGGACAAGCAGGTACTGGTACCCAAGCCTAGAGTGCCCTCTTGTGGTTGCGAGTATAAAAATAACACATATGAAATTATGTCTTATTATTATGACAAACAGAAGTATATATAATAATTTCACATTCATGTCGCTCTAGAGTACAAGTCGCACCTGCAGCCAAAGTATGGAAAAAATGCAGCTTATAGTCCGGAAAATACAGTACTCTACTTAACTTCTTAAAGATATTTTTTAAATGTACAGATTTCCACATACAGAGACCTGCTTTACTAAAATATTTTCATTCTTCTGAGTTTATACACCACACAAAGCGATGTTAATAACTAACTTACAGGCTGTATTAATGAATGTGGCGATGTATTCCCGAAGATCGACCATGAAATCGTCCAATTTTTCCGTCATATTTTCCTCAATAACCTCTGTGTCCAGTGGAACAGTCTGTGCCTCAAACAACGGCCTTTTCATAAGCCGGCGGTAACTGAAAAACAGACCGTGTGTAAGTAACGTCAAATTAAATTTTAAATGATGGCGCAGCACTTAAAACTGGCCTCTTACCTTTTGGCACATGTCCTATAATCCTAAAAGAAAAGAAAAAAAGAACACACAAAAACCAAAAGAACATTATCATACACAGTATAATAATAAAAATATATATAATTTATTTATTCATTTACTTTTATATTTTAGATTACCCTATTTAGAGAACCCTATTCAAATCAGACATTATTGGTTCCAAAAAAATTCAACAATCCAAACACTCCATTAGGCTCAGAGATCTTTCCAAAGCAGAACCCCGTGCAACAAAAGCTTGACCACAAAATGGAGGGAAAACCTCAGAAGTGATTTTTTTTTTTCCAATGGAATTTTCAAATTCCAATTTGATTTTACTTACAATGAAATACAAGCCCCAGGCATCAGCAACAGAGGAGGTGATGTGCTGTGACTGCAGGTTCATACTCAGTAGGTTCTCACCCACACAAGCAGGGAGACAGGGGGTATTAGATTGAATATTTTCCAGTAGAACTATTTTTACAGAACTGCATAAGTTTGAGTTATTAAATGCTGTAGGGGGTAATGGCCATTTCAACGAATAGTTTACGGGAAGAACCAAAATTAACAATTCCCAGCTTTAAATCAACATTCAGTCAAATAAATAAATAATAAAAAAACCTGCATCCTTAAATTTTCTAAATCACTAAGTCCCAGAAACATTATAAACACAAAAGGGTCAAAGAGAAAAAATATCACGAATATCCACAACTCAGAATACACCTTAAGAGTGCAAACCTCCACCAAGGTACTGTAATATCAAAACTTTTCAATCCTGATTTTACTGGCAGATGATGTAGCATTACGGTGCCACCATGTGGTCTGTTTCACAATTACTTTCAAACCCTATATTTTTCTCTTGGTGCATTATTTGTGATTTCTACCCTCTTGCCCTATCCCTATTGCACAATGTAAAAAATAAATAAATAAAAATAAAATAAAATAATTCCAATTCCTACTGGATCCGGTTCTCAAAAGTCTTTTGGTGAAAATTTGTGGAAAACCATATATTGGTGTTCAAGTTATCATAATCACAGACACACAACTAATCTCATAACCTCCCCTTGATGGAGGTCAATATGCTCATTAGCCATTCAGAACAGAGACCTTAATGAACAGGAAAGGATCGGTCTCCTGCAACAGCTGCTCAATGCGTGTGTGGACTATTTCCATGCGGTGACGATACTCCTCAGATCGCATCATCTGCTGTTGGATTTTGTGGCTGTTCCCCATGTCGAGCTCATGCACACAGTCACTCAGTGACAACATGAATCCATTCAGCCTGGTCGTCAGAACCCCTCGGAGGGTGTCCAGCTGCTTGTCCATTTTAACCAGGCAGGTCTAAGACAAAGCGGGGAAGCGTTAGGATAACACGCATATTTTACTTGCGGCAGAGGAAGAATATAAGGTGCAGTACCGTTACCTTGTTCCGCAGTTCTATCTCTCTGTGCTCCTCCTCAATTTTAAAATGTCTTTTGATCTTCCTGTTCACTCTTTCCCATTGAGAGTTCAGTGATACCTACAGAGCCATAATTCAACCAAATACATAAAACAATTCATCGCATTCACTGTTTGCAGCTCAAAATGTCATTGTGTTGAATTATTTTCTATTTTATTCTATGATCGTGACACATGATCTTATTTACCAAGCATGCGCTCCCCCCAATCATAAGGAGTCCTGACATTTTCACGCTTGCTCATGTTTCTTTGATCATCTACGAGTGATGACTGTGTTTCGATTCAGTTATAAATGTATATTGTGATTCCATGTATCGCCTGAAATCTGTTTTTTTTTTTTTTTTTTTTTATTGTTACTTCTGCTAGGAATTTATATTTTCACCTGTGTTGGTTTGTTTGGTAGCAAGATTACACAAAAGTTATATGGAGATTTTACTGAATTTCTTTTTTAGAGAAAGGTGGTACAGGTAAGAAATCAGTTCATTCTGGAAGTAGTCTGTGGGATCACGTCAGGAAAAAATAAGTTCATTATATCCTATATATCACCCAAATTTTATCAGATTTCATTGTAACTCACACCAGACATGTACTCTTAAACACTGGGGCATAAAAGTGTTGATCTTGAAAATCACAACATGTCATCATCAATATCTGTGAAAATCACTATATGTCAAGACTTTGTACACAGGATATTTCCATATTTTAACTGAACTATCTGTAGATCATTATGTATCAGACTGTATAATATGCATAATCATGAGAAAATAAGCATATACTGTATAAGTCAATACAGTCGGCCCTCTTCATACGAAATCCGAAGTATACGAAAAATCCAGTATAGGAAAAAGATTTTCCAATTTTTTTCTCGTCTGTATACGAAATAAATTCTTCTTCCGAAAAGCACCAAACGCGCCATTCAAACAATGCACGAGTTACTCTCTCACTGGCGGTCTCCTAACATCCCACCTGCTGGCCTCCCATTGGCCAGGAGAGATGAATCTCCATAGTATTCCACCCATAATGCTTGTTTGTCACACGCGTAAAGGAGAGTTGTACTGTTGGTTCATGAGTTTTTTTGAGAGTGCTCATTGCAGCTTATTTTTCATTTTTTAAGTTGTTTAATTAAGTAAATGTTTAATAAATGTGGCGTGCTCTGCCAAATGTGGGCAAAACGCAGCTCATCCGGACCTCCAATCCCTCAAGCAAACAAGTTAATGTTGAGTACTAAACAAGTATTCAAAGCGCACCTACCTGCTTGACGGATCGGAGGTCCGGACTCAACCTTCACTTGTTTGTTTGAGAGATCGTAAATCCGGATGAGCTGCGCCCCATCTCAAAAGCTCCAGCGTCGGCTGCGACTGCGGCTGCGAATGTGGGAGGACATTCGGCGGAGCGTGCCATAAATGTTTAATATTGTTTGGTTAATAAAAAAAATCAATCAATAAAAAAAAATGTTTAATAACGGGTAAATAATAAATATGTTAATCAAATGTTTAAATGGTTTAATAAATAATTTTCTTTTACTTTTAACACATATTTCATACAAAATTGGTGTACTTTTATACTTTTTAAAGGGTTTATGGGGTAGTATTGGGAGCCTTGGAACAAATCACGTGTTTTACATGTAAAATGCGCCTCTACTGATGAAAAATCAAGATTCCGAAAAAGGCGCTGGAACGGATTAGTTTCCAAATAATTTGTGAATGGCTTGTCATCCAATGTACACTAGAGTGAGACATATAATTAAAATTATGCTACAGTGAAACCCAGTATCTGAGACTTTTCAAGTTAATGCAAACAAACACACACACGCTTTAGCGGCATTACTGGTGATTCCACATCTTAATCAATCCATCTAAAATGTGTCCTTTGCATATACAAACACCAGCAAGACATCAGTATACAAGCTGACTATGTACAAACACCCCAAACACACTTGTCTTCGGACACAATAAACCATCCTTCATTTAAATGCGTGTTTCGTTATTATTCAGTCATCTCTTCTGATAAATCTGGAGGTTTTCAATAATATATTCCACAGTACAACTCAGCTTTATTTTCTAGGCCATTTCATTTACACAAAAGGTACAGGTTTCGGTATTCTGTCAAAAGAATAGCACCTCACGTCAATTACAAAATAGACTAGAGAAAGATGCAGCAACAGTGCAGCAGGTTCCCAATTCATATTCTCTACTGTCAATGCCTCTGTCAACAGACAAAGCACACAGAAAAGCACCACCACCCTGCTTTTCTCCTGTATTCTAGAGCTCGTTCCCGAGACAGCAGCTGATTGCATTGTTAGTGACTTTAGCAATTGTGGAATGTGAGTTAGATTAACTGAATAACATCAATGAGAGTCCTGAGCCATACAGGAGCGATCATCCTCCATCTGTTACCTTCTATTTCTCCTCTCACATTCACTACACAAGTCCCTATCTGTTCTGACATAACCACTGTTAGAGTAAAGTAAGCAAAACCCTTCTGACCAATCAGAAACAAAAATTCAAGAGTAATTTAAACAAACCTGCTTGCATTCCTCTCTACATATATCCTGTTTAGCAGTAAAGGTTTGCTCAAAATGTGCAGTTTAATTAGCGCTCTTTGCTCTCTTGCAAGGTAAAGCTTGACATACCGTCGAGGATATGTTTCCGTTAATATTTTTATCATTACGAGCCTGGATTCTACAATTGAGATGCAATTTCTTCTATACAGTGATTTTTCGCTACTTCGTGCTTCAGTTTCTGCGGCTTCAGTACGTCGTGGGTTTTTCAAAATTATTCATCCAAAAGTAAAAAAAATAAGGAAATTAAAGAAAAATAGGGAATAAGTTATGGAAAATCAAAACAAGGCCAATTATGCAAAAAAAAAAAAAAAAAAAAAACAACTTACATTTTTATGTGAGGTGCCCATCTATGCGAAAACTGAGTATTGCCTGTACTGACAACACATTTATCACTATGTGCATCAATGTCATATAGTATTACCCACAAGTCCATCCTAATCTAATCAAATAAATAATTTGAACCATTAATAGTCCAAACACTTATTTTGAAGCACATTTCTGGCATGTCCCAGTCTACTTAATATACATTTTTGCTTATAATAAATATCAATAAATTAGTAGCTTGAACTTGTTTTTATGAGTTGTTCAGTAAAGGTATGAAAAGGTTACATTTTACCATCCTGTCCAGGTTACTTCAATAAATTCATAAAATTATAACTTAAAACACATTCAGATTTCCTAAATTTCAGAAAAAATAAATTTATGACCTCATATCTCACTGATAGGTTAACTTTAAAACCAAGGCTGATGACTCAAAGTAAATTATTAATCAAATATTTATCACAGGTAAATCATTAAAGCCTATTAGAGATGTCTATTCTATCTGCATGTACATTTTTAAAAAGTATATTTGATTTAACTTTGTACTAAATATCACTTCAGTAAATTATGTATTTATTTAGCCATTATAAATGTTATTAAACATGCCTAAATTCCTATATAACGTGGAACACAAAATCAGTGATACCACTTGTTTACATTTGGTACTATTAAAAAAAAGAATGAAGAAAAAGAAACCAATAGTAAATACTATGAGCTAAGTTTAACAATTCAGACAATTACTCAAATTTAAACAAATATTTTACACAAAACATTTTGAGGAACCAAATATTATGGAATTAAAATCAACTAATTTCAGTTTTAAAGCTCTTAATTAATTCAATGATCCAATGCAGAAATGCTAACATTGCAATTATAATTTTCCAAAGAATATATTTCGACTGAAAACTTACACGCTGCAATTTATGAAATTTCTGTGAAGTTTCAGCTGATTAATTTCAAAACTTCAAGAAATAGTCATTAAAATCTACAGCCCTAGGCAAAATAATATAGGGCTAATTAGTGTAAAAATCATCTCAGCTCATTCAAACTGATGGCTTCTCAAGGACATCAAGAAACAAATGATCACTTTACTGGTGCAAATGGGGGTCACGGTGTGTCTCTCATAACATGGCCCATTAATTTAATAGTTATTTTGTCTTCTTTTACAACATGAAACTGGTTAAACATTTCCATTGTTTCATTTTTTGAACATCTTAATCTTAATTAGTTCAGCAATGGTTCTTTTACATGAACCTCTCACCACAGACAGTGACAGACATGGCCGGCCTTTGATAACCCAGTTAGCTGCTGCTTGGGGGGTTACTTTTTTCCTCTTTCATACTGCTTTATCCCTTTCGTCTTCGTATCCAACGACAGTGCCTTCCTTGCTTTCTTGGTAGAATTGCTATCTGATGAATCTGACTTCCTCTTGGGGGCCATGGTAACAGTGTACAGTAAATGAATGTAAAATTGTACTGTAAACGAGATGTTACTGAGACGGTATCTAGTTACTGAATGTAGTGGTAGAATGCTGTGAGTGTGACATGCTGGGATGCCACAACTCATGTGCTGTGCTGCCGGACATATACAGTAAATTCATAATAGTCATCTGCTAGACGTGGTCGTAAGTACGGGTGGCCGTAACTTGCGTACGTCATAACTTGGATAGTGACTGTATTTAACACAGTGTTCACTCATTCAGCAGCACCCATTGACCACAGCATTTTCTTACATCTCTCCTGATAATGGAATTATACATGTTTAAAAAAAACAAAACAAAAAAAACCCCACTCTTATTACAGCCTATGCATAACATCTTGTCTTGTTAGTAGGCCAGGTTAATACTGTGCTTCTTACCCGCAGGTCCTTCATGGTATTCTTAAGTGTTTTGACAGGATACCTGCTCGGCCCTCTCTCAATAGTACAGGCATTGCAGAGGAACTTGCGCTCTTCCCTACAGTAATATCGAAACAGCTCGTCATGCTCAGTGCACTTTCGCTTCCTCAGATCGTTCAGTGGATCCACCAATGGATGATCGCGGAAGGCAGGGAGCTCAAGATGGTGCTGCAAGTGCTCTGAACACATGGACACCTCACACTTTAGGCAAGTCTTCACCGCTGAGGATTTCTTGACTGAACTGCTACTGATTTCTGGACCACAATAATCACAGCTCACTTCAATGACCCTGTATCCTGCAGGCCCTGGTTGGCTCTGATTGTGCTGCTGAGCACAAGTGCATTGGCGAAAGCCATCAGCAATGCTGGCGAGCTTGAAGTTCTTCTGCCATTGCGTTGAGTTGTGGTGGTTCTCACGGCACTCAGGGCAGCGCAGAGGGCCATTATCTGAGCAATTCTTCAGCTTCCTCAGGCACCGAAGACAGAAGCTGTGGCCACAGGGTAGCAAATGGGGCTCTCTGTAAACTTCTAGGCACACTGAACATTTCAGTTCTTCCTCCAACATGCTGGTGTCCTCCAAAGCTCTGGCCATGATGATGCTTCTTCAAGTGACCCTACCTACAACTCAAAACCACAACTAATTAAATAAATGAAGCAAAGAATTATAAGCCTTCATAAATAAACATTGGACTGAGCAGACAGATAAAAAGGTTAACATGTTATCAATTTAACCCTGCAAACACAGCTTGCAGATTGTGTTCATTTTAACTAATATATAAATACGTATATTATTTTTAATTACACAGGCACACAAGAAAATAAAAACTAAAACTAAAATGCAAGCAATGTCTGGGTTGCCAGGTCTGCACCCAATGACCAAGAAAAATTAACCTTAATTTACTTCGTTACAAAACCAAATGTATTCGAAGTATTTATAATGTACCACCATACAAAAATATCAACAAAAAGAACACTTTACCTGAACAACTGCTTGAAGTAATATTTTATATGGTTTTAAATAAATAATCAACCGCGTTAGTTAATGTGCAGATATAATATGTATTACACTCTTATTTTGTATTTTTTCATAGGGTATGTTAAAATACAAAATAAGAGTGTAATATGATCACAAAACATATACAGTATACACATAACGAATACAAAAGCACACACTGATACAAAACAGAGAAAGATAAATAATTCAGACCCAAAACAGGAAATGAACTTCTATTCAAACCAGCACTCGCGAAACATTTATTTCCTGTTCAGTGACAGTGGACGAGAAAGTCCCGAACGTACGCGCGAGACGTTAATATTTGACTAAAATTAGCATATATGCTAACGTAAAGTATTTTGGATACTTAAAAAAATGCCACCAATTTCCAAAAAACAATATCAATATTTGAATGTTCATGTATGGAATTCAACATTTAAAAATAATTTATGTAGATTCACTTGAAGGACCGTCGAGAGCGTTTAAAAATAGGCTCGATGGCTTAATCACTGACCATGTGACGAGGATTAACACAAATCCAGTGACACCAACAAAATATCAGTAAAACAGACACAATTAAACAAATTAAACATTAAATCTCAAATCTTTCACAATAACACGCCTGACGAAAAGGTGAGTTTTAAACGAGTTCCTTTACCTCAAGCTCCCAGAAGCGTTGTGAATCCTCCAGGCTTCTCAAAAACAGTTTTCACTTTGATTTAAGGAAGTATAGCCATGTAGAATTGCAATTAAAATATGGCGAATAATAAACGATGTTGTGTCTCCAACTTAATCCAGCTGTAACACCTACTTCTCAGCAGGGTAAAAGAGTCGTTCGTGAAGAAGTCGGTTCTTTTTTAAGTGAGCATTATAGCTAAACAGCCCATTCGACGGAGTTGGCTCTTTGAATCGAATACGAAGAGTCAACAGGCATGCCTGAGTCGTATTCAATACAGTTCCTCTTACAGTGTGTTTTCATTAAAATAGGTAGATCCACGAAAACCCGTTTCAAAGGCGTGAGTTTGTTTGTGACGATTGAAGTGTGCAGATGTGTTTCAGGTAAAAACTCTGACGAAGAATTTCTTCTGTGTCGTCAGACGGTAAACTCCATAACAAGCGCCACCTGTTCTGACTGGATTCACGCGTTAGCGTGCAGTGTGTAGAGCTTAAAAACATCTTTTTCTTTCGTTTTTTTCAGGGGTTCCCAGAGGGCTTAAAAATATATGACACGTATTTCTAAAAACTACTGGCCGTTTACTGAGCAATACAAGAATTGAGCGTTCTCCTGCGGCTGGATTCAAGTTGGTTCAGTCTTTGAGGGTCATGCCATTTCAAAATAAAAGTCATGTTGCAGGTTCAATTCGAAAACAAAACAACAAAAACACTGAAAACAAAACAAAACACAAACGTTGAAAACATTTCAACTTAACTTATAACAACTCAAAAACAATTATAATAATAATCATAATTATTTTGAAATTCATTTACTGTTGATGAACTGATTACATATTGTGTTAAGCTGTTCCACATGGTGACTGTACTGTTACTAAAAAAGTTCTTGACTTTTTAACTTGTATCATATGGGAATGGCCCCTAAGGCCACTATATTCCCTCATCTCAAAGAAAGCACTACTGTCAATATTCTCAAAACCATTCAAAAATTTGAAAACTTCGATGAGATCTCTGATGCGTCTATTCTCTAAAGTAGTTAGTCCTAATTTCCCTCAACCTGTCTTCATAATCGAAATTCTCAAGTCCAGGGACCATCTTGGTAGCCCTCCTCTGGACTTTTTCCAAAATGTCCCTGTCCTTCTGCAAGAATGGGGACCATACCTGAACACAATACTCTATTTCTATTTGTCCCAACTTTTTTGAGATTTGTTGACACCATGAAATTTAAAAAATCAACATATTTTTACCTTAAAATTATACATTTTCTCAGTTTAATCTTTGACCTGCCATATATGTTCTCTTCGGAATAAAATATCTTTAGAGGCATGGGGCAGTGGTGGTCTCGTGGATAGGGCGCAGGATCACTGATCCTAAGGTTAGGGGTTCGAGTCCACACAGAGTTGTCACTGTCCCCCCAGTGCAGTTAATTGGGTTATCGACGGCTGGCCATGTCTCTCACTGTCTATGGTGAGAGGCATGTAAAGAACCATTGCTGACTTTCGTAAAGAGTAGCTGCAAAGCCATCAGTGTGTTTCTGTCCCTTGATAAAGGGTTGTGACAGGAAGGGCATCTGACGTAAAAACCCATACCAAATCAAATGTGCGAATCAGATGATTCACTGTGGTGACTCCCAAGAAAGGGAAAAAGCCAAAAGGTGAAGATTTTTTTTTTTTTTCAAAAATAAATTGTCACATACTCATTTATTACTCTTTTAGTTCACTTAATTCTATAAGTGTCAAGGGAGGACTGGAGTGGAGCCGATCTTAATGGACATGGCATGGGAGAACACAGAGTACACCCTGAACAGTCTGCCAGAGTATCACAGAGCATTCACAATCAGACTCACACCGACTGGCAATTTGGAACAGTTAGATAATATTAGATAGATAATGTTTTTGGACTGTGGGAGGAAACCCATTCAAGCACAGTGCAAACATCCAAACTCCCCACAGAAAAACCCAAGCCCAGACTTTGAACCCAGGATCTTTTTGCTGTGAGGTAGAGATGCTAATGTGTTGAAAACTTTGTTATCTTGGTATAAATCATTGAAATGAAAATAAATTAGGCTTTTAGCTACTTCAGATGGTTTTATTTATGATAGTGTGTAATTACAGTACTATAAAGCATGCACTAAGATAAGATAGGATAAGATACAGCTTTATTAATCTCACAATGGAGAAATTCACTGTTACAGGCTCTTGAGGTACCATCAGTAGGGGGTGCAAAAATAGATACAAATACAAACATACAGACATACATATATATTATATAAGTAAATAAATAAATAGATACATAAATAGTATAAATTAATAAACAATAAAAGAAAGGAAGGGAACGACTTTGTAGACTGGCCTATATTCAAGTGTAAATGTATCTGAGGGCAAAATTTATTGAAAATTTACAGAATCTCCCGATTTAAAAATGAAGATAAATAAAAATCAGCATCCTCATGAGACCCTCCACCAACTTCAACTCCAAAGGAATCAAGCATAATTATCTGTTGAACATTAAATCATTTTCACATATTACATATCACAGAGTGAAGGAGAAAACACATTTATCAATAAAAAGATTACATTAAAATGACATCGCCTCGGTATACTGTGCAATAAACATGACTATCAGATTTCATAACCAATATATAAATGCAATGTTTACTGGATTGCCAAGTTGGTTAATGTCACAAAATCACTGACTCCACAAATGCCTGGTGTGTACACCTCAGTTATTGAGCTCGAACAATTTATGATTTATTGCATAGGCAAAAGGTCCATCACATTTAACATGAATGTTTGAGAAAGAACTCAGTTCCATGTAAATTTAGGTGATTATCAATATGAATGTGAATAACGATTTCATGAAAAGTCTATCCAAGTTTCATATCAACGTCACAACAATGTTGTACTATAATATAGGTTGCAGATGTAAATATTTTGAAATGGCTTCAGATTTAATTACAGCATGTAATTTCATTATCACCATCACCATCATCATCATCATCATCATCATCATCATCATCATCATTTGCTTAATCCGTGGTCGGGTCTCTGGAGCAGCAGCCTAAGCAATTCGGGTTGGACATCCCCGAAACACCACACCAGAGAGACATTTGGGAGGCATTCTTTTCTCAATATACTATACTGTATATATATATATATATATATATATATATATATATATATATATATATATATATAAATATATATTTATATATATATATATATATATATATATATATATATATATACATATTTTCATATTACCTGGTGTTCATACTTATATTAAATACAGTATGTTGATCTTGAGCTTTATTCATATACAATATTGTAAGCCACAGGTCCCTTGATGGTCAGTGCAAGATAGAAAGAAACTTTTCCTCGACCATACACACTGGCTGGTTGATTAGCAGCAACCTTAATCTTCTCAGATCCTTCTCCAGCAAATACCTCATAATTTCTCACCTCTCCTCTCATTCGTGGTAATATACGAGGAACGTCATATCCTTTATTAAGGAGATCAGTTGAAGTGTCATCTAGTTGAACAAATTTCTGAAGTCCATGGCCTTTACCGTGGAAGAAGAGAGGTCTCAGGTAACGAGAACCCAGATATTTTTTGTACATCCTGTCAAAGGAACCATGCATATATTGGATGCATTCTGATATATCCAGACTGTTGGATCCCTCTTGTTCATCGGGCCAAAACAGCAGAAGGACCAAGAGGTAAAACTCTGGACTTCTTTGATGTTTTTGTTCTTCCCAGAGACTGTGTAGCATTGCCTGAAGTTCCTTCAGTGGTGCTGCGGATGGGTGATTACTTTGACTTAACATTACATTTAAGACAATGTAGTTTTGGATAATCTGAGCATCATGTGGTGATTGCAAATACATTTTTTTCCATTGCTCAGTGATCAATTCCAGGTCAGTGTGTTGGACCTTCAGTAATCCTGCAAATGAACTGGCCTGACTTTCCTTGAGAATCTGAAGTGCTGATTTGATGTTGTGTTTTTGGGTTACAAAGTTTCTGTAGCACTCATTAATGTCTTTCCAAAAGTAAAGGGGTTCATCGGTGTCGACGCTCGGCTTTGAGAAAAGGAGACAACTTTCAAAAAACTCAAACTTTTTCTCAACTTCATTTCTTAGACTTGTAATTAGACTTTTGTACTTCTGGCATCTGCCACTTGCATAAGTGCTGAGAAAAGGGTTTGGGTTCAGTTCCTGAGTCAGTACCTTGAGCCATTCCTCGTGAAGGGGTGTGAGCTCGTGAAGGGGTGCGAGATGGTCAAAAATGATGTTTGCCACTTGCATGTAGCCGAAGATACCTCGGTTGTTAAAGATAGTAGATGTGCTTGTCATGCCATGATCCTGCATCTCTGGTGCTTCTTCTTCCATTGCAACTTCTGCCGCAGCTATAAAAGCATCAGTTGCTTTTTGCCCAAGCTGCAATATTTTAATAACATTTACTTCAGGGTCTGGCAGAGGCAATGAGTGATTAGAGGTGATATTTTTCAACCAGTTTTTCAACCAGTTTTTATACACTTGTCCGAGGGTATCTCTGATGAAGGAGTTTTTCTCATCCCTCGTAATTGCCATTTTAGCATAATGTTCAGCCCTTTCGTAATCATTCTTTTCAATGTAAAATAAACGGGCAAGAACTTGTGGAAGAAGTGGATCTGTTGTAAATTTATTTAAGGCCTTTTTCAACAAAGCAATGCAAATGGGTAGGTCTTCTGCTTTCTTAATGTCAAGGATCAGTCTGGAGAATTTATCGGTGACCTTTTTGAAGGATGTGCCCTGTTTTTGCAGCGTCGATTCTCGGTTTTTGAGTAATGTTTTAATAGTTTGCAGGAAATCAAGAGGCATGTTCTCACCGCACAGATCTTCCATCAGGCTCAGTGTGGTGTCACTTCTGGTTACCCCAGCTTCAGTTAACAATCTGAGACATTCCTGAGCAACCTTGGGATGTACCATTCGTACACGCTTCTCCTGATTTCTGACTTCCCCTTCCTTTGTTTGGTACATGGCCAGAAGGTCTGTGATGGGCCACATTTGTTGCGCCAAAGACTCGCCCTGAAGATTATTACCTTTCTTTTGAATGAACATCTCACAAAGGTCATGGGGAAGATCAGAGCCAGGGACATATGAATTAATCAGTGCCAAAAATGCAAGAAGTTGTTGTTTACGAGGCCTATTTGTTTTCTTCAGTGGACGAACAATGCTACAGATCTCAGTGACATAAGATTCATCATAATTTCTGAGCATAATATGAAAGGCATACATTTGAGTATGTCGACTTCCATGTTTTTCCTTGATGTCAGACAGTTTTCTTGTAAAATGTCCTTGCTCTTCCAGTGAGAGGCATGAGCGCAAGTTCAAGGTTCCTTTCCTTTCTGTCAAGTTTTTTTGTCGGCGACAGCTTAACATGATGACCACTGGGATTGCGGCAGTCACATTGTTCCTTTTAATTTCATCATATAGGTTTTGTTCAAGGCTTTTCAAAAATGAAGTATCTTCACTTGTGTCCGAGTTGTCCAGAAGAAGGAGAACAGTGTTCTGATTTTCTGAGCCACCTGCTTTAAATAAGTGCAGCACTTGCTGTGCAATTGCCCTTTTGCCTGATGTGGAGTCTAATAATTTGGCACACCTGAATTGTTTTCTCAGGTCCCACAGTACCTGCATGGCCAGAGTGGATCCTCCACTGCCTGGGTTATGGAAAATGTTAACATGACCAATGCTACATCTTTTACTTTTCGTTTCATTGATCTTGTTTATTAGGTCTTGATACATATCCCGCTTGACAAAGGGAGAATTTTCTTTTTCCGCCCAGTAAAAGTTCAGCCACTGGGGTGGGGAGCCTTTATAAAATTCAAATTCCATCTCTTTGGCAGTTGTAGGATCGATCTTTTCATCCTCGTATTTATTGGACCACACAACATCAAGGGTTGAAAGATAGTCTCTGTCTTGAGTTGTTAAGTTTATTTGTCCAAAATGGGAAGAAGGAACCATATAAATAGCCATTGGGCCTGAATTCTGAGGTTCAACCCGAATCAGCTGTGACTTGCAAAGTGCTTTTCTGGAAAAAAAAAAAAAAAAAAAGGAAAGAAATTATTAATTGGATTTGGTTGGCATTCATTCATTCATTCATTCATTCATTCATTTTCTGAACCACTTAAGCCTAATTAGGGTCACGGGGAAGCTGGCGCCCATCTCAGCCAACTTTGAGCGGGGGCAGAGTACAATCTGGACAGCTCGCCAGGCCATTGCAGGGCAAAAACACGCTGATGGTTCTGTACCTGATCAGTAACCAGGTAACGATCAAGTACAAAGAATAGACGATCACAGGCAATGGCAGGTGTTGTGTAATTACAAATCGAATCTCATGTAACACACAGGATCTTCTTCTTTCTTCTTCTTTTCCTTTCGGCTGTTCCCTTCAGGGGTCGCCACAGCAAATGATCTGCCTCCATCTCTCCCTATCCTCTGCATCTTCTACTCTTACTCCAACGACCTTCATGTCCGCCTTCACCGCATCCATAAATCTTCTCTTTGGTCTTCCTCTGGGCCTTTTGCCTGGTAGTTCCAACCTCAGCATCCTACGACCAATATACTCACTATCCCTCCTCTGTACATGTCCAAACCATCTCAATCTAGCCTCTCTGACTTTGTCTCCAAAACATCTAACATGTGCTGTCCCTCTGATGTACTCATTTCTGATCCTATCCATCCTCAAGTACTCCCAAAGAGAACCTCAACATTTTCATCTCTGCTACCTCCAACTCTGACTCCTGTCTTTTCCCCAGGGCCACTGTCTCTAAACCATACAACATTGCTGGCCTCATCACCGTCTTGTACACTTTTCCCTTCATTCTTGCCGATACTCTCCTATCACACATCACACCGGACACTTTTCTCCATCCATTCCAACCTGCCTGCACACGCTTCTTCACCTCTTTTCCACACTCTCCATTGCTCTGGATTGTTGAGCCTAAGTACTTAAAATCCTCCACCTTCTTTATCCCTGCCCCCTGTAACCTCAAAGTTCCTCTTGGGTCCTTGTCGTTCACACACATGTATCCACCTCTCTAGATTTTCCTCCACTTGGTCTCTGCTCTCACTACAGATCACTATGTCATCTGCAAACATCATAGTCCATGGAGATTCTTGTCTAACCTCGTCTGTCAGCTTGTCCATCACCATCGCAAACAAGAAGGGGCTCAGAGCTGACCCTTGATGCAGTCCCACCTCCACCTTGAACTCTTCTGTCACACCGACAGCACACCTCACCACTGTCTTACAGCAATCATACATGTCCTGCACCACTCTAACATACTTCTCTGTCACTCCAGACTTCCTCATACAATACCACAGTTCTTCTCTCGGCACCCTGTCATATGCTTTCTTCAGATCCACAAAGGCACAATGCAGCTCCTTCTGACCTTCTCTGTACTTCTCTATTAACATCCTCAAAGCAAACATTGCATCTGAGGTGCTCTTTCTTGGCATGAAACCAAACTGTTGTTCACAAATGCTGACCTCTGCCCTTAGTCTTGCTTCCACTATTCTTTCCCATAGCTTCATTGTATGGCTCATCAACTTTATCCCTCTGTAGTTGCCACAGCTCTGTACATCTCCCTTGTTCTTAAAAATGGGCACAAGCACACTTCTCCTCCATTCCTCTGGCATCTGCTCACTTTCTAAGACCTTGTTGAATATTCTTGTCAGAAAATCTACTGCTACCTCCCGTAGACACTTCCATACCTCAACTGGTATGTCATCAGGGCCAACTGCCTTTCCACTCTTCATCCTCTTCAATGTCCTCCTCACTTCTCCCTTACTAATCTTTGCTACTTCCTGCTCCTCAACGGTCACCCCTTCTACTCTTTTTCTCTTTCATTTTCCTCATTCATCAGCTCTTCAAAGTCCTCTTTCCATCTTCCCAGCACACTTCTGTCATCAGTCAATACATTTCCCTCTCTGTCCTTTATCACTCTAACTTGCTGCATGTCTTTCCCATCTCTATTTCTCTGCTGTGCTAACCTGTATAGATAATTTTCTCCCTCCTTACTGTTCAACCTATCATTCAAGTCATCATACGCCCTCTGTTTGGCCTTTGACACTGCTACCTTCGCCTTACGCTGTACTCCCTGTACTCCTGTTTACTCTCTTCGGTCCTCTCAATGTCCCACTTCTTCTTGGCTAACCTCTTCTTTTGTACACACTCCTGCACTTCCTCATTCCACCACCAAGTTTCCTTATCTACTTTCCTTCCAGAGGACACACCAAGTACTCTCCTACCGGTCTCCCTGATCACATTGGCTGTGGTTGTCCAGTCCTCTGGAAGCACTTCCTGACTACCCAAAGCCTGTTTCAACTCCTCCTTGAAGACAACACGACACTCTTCCTTTTTCACCTTCCACCACTTTGTCTTCTGCTCTGCCTTTGCCTTTTTCACCTTTCTCACCATCAGTGTCATCCTGCACACCACCATCCTATGCTGTTTGGCAACACTCTCACCCACTACTACTTTGCAGTCACTGACTTCCTTCAAATTACATCGCCTACACAAGATGTAGTCTATCTGTGTGCTCTTACCTCCGCTTTCATAAGTCACCCTATGCTTCTGTTTCTTCTTGAAGAAAGTATTCACCACAGCCATTTCCATCCTTTTTGCAAAATCGATCAACATCTGTCCTTCTGTGTTCCTGTCCTGGATACCAAACCTGCCCATCACTTCCTCGTCCCCTCTGTTGCCTGCACCAACATGTCCATTGAAGTCTGCTCCAATGACCACTCTTCCACCTCTGGGGGTACTCTGCATCACTTCATCTAACTCACTTCAGAATCTCTCCTTCTCTTATAGCTTACATCCTGCATGTGGGGCATAAGCACTAACAACATTGACCATCACACCTTCAATTTCTAACTTGAGACTCATCACTCTGTCTGACACTCTTTTCACTTCTAGAACATTCCTGACAAACCCCTCCTTCAAGATGACTCCTACTCCATTTCTCTTCCCATCCACACCATTATAAAACAGTTTAAACCCTGCTCCTAAGCTTCTAGCCTTTCTACCTTTCCACCTTGTCTCCTGAACACACAGTATGTCCACCTTCCTCCTCTGCATCATGTCAGCCAGCTCGCTATCTTTCCTTGCATAATTCCAACATTCAAAGTCCCTACTCTCAGTCCTAGGCTCACGCATTTCCTCTTCTCTCTCTGCCTACGGACACGCCTCCCGCCTCTCCTTCTTCGACCAACAGTAGTCCAATTTCCATCAGCACCCTGTTGGTTGACAGCACTGATGACGGTCGTTGTTAACCCGGGCCTCGACCGATCCGGTATGAATTCTGTATTGATCATTTGCATTTTTAAATGTGGCAGAAGTTTTACGCCGGATGCCCTTCCTGTCGCAACCCTCTGCATTTATCCGGGCTTGGGACCGGCATAAGGGGGAGAGACACTGGTAAATGCCCCCCCCCCCCCCCCCGCCTCATGGCTGCATACAGGATAACAATCAGAATTACACAGTGCTTGGTATGTCACCGAATAGGTTCACGACCGCCACACTTTTACATTAACAATTCATTTAGTCAGTTTTGCTTTCTCAAACAGAAAAAAATATCCTGCACCTCATAATGCAATCCTACTAGTACTACCTACCTACTGGATCCAATCCCTTCCACATTGTTCCAAACCATGTCCTAATGGAGATTTACACAATTTCCAAAAGAATCAATAAAGTATTTTGATTTTTATTCTGATTCGAAGATCTTCACCCCGGCTTTATCACTATCATTAATAGCTATCGTCTGGTCATGTACCGACAGCATTCAAAAGAGCTTATTAAATGTCTTGTGTATGATGATAGACGTATGTCTGCTGTATGTCTGCTTCTGCCTGTCTTTCCTTTGACACCTGCTCCAGACTTTGCTGAGGTATTGCATTTACATAACATGCTGATTTCATGCTATTTCTTCTCACCTCTTACCTCACATTACAGCAAAGTGAAAATAAACAGGTCGCCAGAGCATTGTAGGATCATCACATACGCTACACATACATCCGCACCTAGGCCAATATGAAATCGCCAGTTAGCCTAATCTGCATGTCTTTGCAGTGGGAGGAAACTGGAGAACCCGGTGAAATCCAACCGAAGGTTGCCTGATTTCATCTATTCATTTTCCAAACCACTTCATCCTAATTAGAGTCACGGGGAGGCTAGAACCCATCTCATCTGACTCTGGGCGAGGGCAAGGTACACCCTGGACAGCTCGCCAGGCCATCGCAGGGCCAACACGCACACAACCATTCATACTGACACTCACACCTACAGGCAATTTAGAACAACCTACTGTGCATGTTTTTGAACTGTGGCAGGAAATCTACAACAAGCACGAGGAGAACATGCAAACTCCACACAGAAACGCTCAGGCTCGGAATCGAACCCAGGCCTTCTTGCTGTTAGGTGGACGTGCTAATCACTATGCCACCTTGCCACCGGTTGCCTGATTTAAAGAAAGCAAAAGTTCTGGAAACCAAAAAAAAAAAAACCCTTCTTCAAAGTAACTTTAAACAATGATGTGTAACTACAGAGAAATGATCGATATGGAGTTCTTACCTATGCTCTAGGAAGTAGAATACTCTCTCTGAATGTGATTTGAAGCTGCTGAGATATCATTGAAATGATGTTGCAGAACATGTGGCCCTGTTGTTTCCAATGATATATATAAGGTTTGCTTGACTCCGCCCACTGTGATACACGGAAAATAGTTAAGCCTCACACAACCAGTGCACCTTGTTTTGGAGTTTTGCTTTGGTCAGAAAAGAAAGTGAAAACTGATTTTTGTTTCCTTAAACTTTCACTTTGAAGTAATACACTCTTCATTTGTATAAATTGATGACTTGCTGAAATGAAACTTAAGGATTGCTGTTTCCATTTTCAAACCAGCAGGGAAAATGTGTAGAACTGCAGGATGTGATTTTCACGATTTGAAAGAATTGTGATAAGCATGGGAGGTTGTCTGATCGAATCATGGGGAATAATAAAGTTAGTTGACCTAACCTACCTGGGCCAACCGAATGCTCTCATGGTGGCCCAGTTTCTTCAAAGGCAGATATGGACTGATAGTGATTCTGGTCCTCATCAGCCACCGACCAGGCCGGGTTACTTCAGTAAATATGGGTTTCGGCGGCTTCCGGTGGTACCCCCCGGCCTGGCGCCGCCAGCAGCTATTGCCACCAGACCAGATAATCACTCCTTCCCCCATACTGGTATGCAGCTCCAGGTCCATATGGCTTTGTTTGCTTTTTCTGCTGCTTCTCCAATTCTCCTCAGGGCTCTACTTCTCTCTCCTCCTCCTATTCCAATTGCCTTGAGGAAGGCCGCCATGGAAGCAGCCGGGAAGCCCCGGCAGCCAACCTCTACTGTCTAGACCTGGACCGCCCAGCCATTTCTTTTTCCCTCAGTCTCCAGCGTTATATACTTGTTTCTTTTCAGCTCCCCTGAGATCTCCACCCTCTCCTCACTTGGGACTGTCAGCTCGATAACCCCCATCCTCTTAGTGCTATTTGACAACAGCAGCATCTCCGGTCTGAGGTTTGTCTCTGCCACTTTCTGTGGGACCTTGAGTTTCTTATCCAGGTCAACTAAGAGGTGCCAGTCTGCTGCCCCATCCAAATAATTACCTGCTGATTGTTGGATCTTTGCTTTGGGTTTTTCTCCTTGCTTCACAGAGGTGATCCCACCACTCTCCCTTGTCCTTGGGGATGCGTTGTTGTTTCTTCTTCTTTCTTCGACACACTGGGCTATCTCTCTCAAGACTTGATCGTGGTGCCACTGGTATCTCCCTTGTGCTAACGCCACCTTGCATCCACTTAATATGTGGGAGAGAGTCCCCTTTTCTCCACATAAATCGCACGTTCCCTCTGTGCCGAACCAGGTCTTTTTATTCTGTGGTGTCGGTAGCAGGTCGTACACTGCTTTTACCAGAAACTTGAATCTGTTTTCTGGCATATTGACCACATCCCTGTGACTCAACTTTCTCTCCGGTACCTCCCATCTCATATGTGCCCCCTGCTTGATCAGTCCCATCATTTACTCCCTTCTCCTGTCCTCTTCCGCCTCCCTCACTTTCTCCACCACTATAGTTCTCCTTTCTTTCCTGGAACTGGTGCTGTAGTATCTTTTGGGATTTAATCCCAAACCCTCTCTCCCCCTGTTGGGAATCCCAGTTATCTCTTCTGTTCTCAGTCTAGTTTTTGCCTCCCTTATGTTTTCTTGTGTGGTGGCTTTCCTTCCCCCATTAAAGATGACGCCGGGTGACCTGCAGCCAGTTACAGGAGCTCTTCAGTTTATTTTTCTCTTTTCTAGCACTGTGCCAACACGGAGGGTACGGTGCTTCTCCAACAACCACCCGTGGGTCACCCCTGAGCTTAAAGTCCTCCTGAACCAAAAAAAGAGGGCTTTCATCTTGGGGGACAGAGAGGAGCAGAAGAAGGTCAAGCGTGAGCTCCAGTGGAGGATCAGGAGGGCCAAGAAGGACTATGGGAAGAAGATGGAGGAGAAACTGGCTCAGAACAACGTGCGGGACGTCTGGAGAGGACTAAAAACCATGTCTGGATTTGGGCAGAGTGTCAGAGGGACAGCTGATGGTGACCAGCGCTGGGCGGATGAACTAAACTGTTACTTCACCAGGTTTGACCCCCCCCCCCTCCCCCTCTGCACCCCTCCCCATTCCCCTCCCCTCTTCACACGTCTCCAAACCAGCTGACACCTCCCCCTCCCCAGGCCAACTTCACTTGACTGCTACAGCCCGACAGACACATCCCCCTCCCTCTGCAGCCCACCCCAGCCCCCCCTCTCCCTCACATCAGACCAGGTGAGGAGACAGCTGAGGCGACTAAATCAGAGGAAATCTGAAGGACCTGATGGCATCAGTCCCAGGCTGCTGAGGACCTGCGCAGACCAGCTCTGTGAAGTACTATGCTACCCGTACAACCTGAGCCTCAGCCTGGAGAAGGTTCCCATCCTATGGAAGACCTCCTGTGTGGTTCCGGTTCCCAAAACAGCTCAAGCGAAGGAACCAGCCCACTACAGACCTGTCGCCCTGACCTCCCACCTCATAAAGACCATGGAAAGGCTCCTCCTTGAACACCTCCGCTCTATGGTGAGCCCCACCCTAGACCCGCTGCAGTTTGCCTACAGGCCCAACATCGGAGTAGAAGACGCCGTCATCTACCTTCTGCAGCGAGCACTCACCCACCTGGAGATCGCCGGCAGCGCTGTGAGGGTCATGTTCTTTGACTTCTCCAGTGCCTTCAACACCATCAGGCCAGCGCGTCTGCGGGGGAAGCTGGAGGACGTGGGAGTGGACGGGCATCTTGCTGCCTGGATTATCGACTACCTTACTAACCGTCCACAGTACGTGCGGCTGCGCGGCTGTAAGTCAAAGGTGGTAGTCTGCAGCACGGGGGCACCGCAGGGCACTGTCCTCTCACCCTTCCTTTTCAACATCTATACCTCGGACTTCATATATAACACAGACAGCTGCCACCTCCAGAAGTTCTCGGACGACTCCGCCATCGTGGGCCGTGTGTCAGAGGGGAACGAGCTGGAGTACCGGTCGGTCATCGTTGACTTCGTGGACTGGTGTGAGCGCAACCACCTGTGCTTGAACACTAGGAAGACGAAGGAGATGGTGGTCGACTTCAGGAGAAGCACTCGAACACACACATGCACTCACACACACACCCACACCCACACCCACACCCACACACACACACACACACACACACACACACACTTACTAGTGAACATCCAGGGACAGGACATTGAGACAGTGGACAGTTTCAAGTACCTTGGTGTTCACCTTAACAATAAACTGGAGTGGTCCCACAACACCAACGCCCTGTACAAGAAGGGCCAGAGTTGCCTCCACCTTCTGAGGAGACTCAGGTCCTTCGGAGTATGCAGACCTCTGCTCAGGACATTTTATGACTCTGTGGTAGCCTCTGCAATCCTCTACGCTGCCATCTGCTGGGCCCCGGGCAGCACAGAGCGGGACAGAAAGAGACTGAACAAGCTGGTCAGGAGGGCCAGCTCTGTCCTAGGCTGCCCACTGGACTCTGTGGAGGAGGTGAGTGAGAGGAGGATGGTAGCAAAGCTCACATCCATCTTAGTCAACAGCTCTCACCCACTGCACCGGACTGTAGAGGAGCTGAGCAGCTCCTTCAGTGGATGACTGAGACATCCTCAGTGCAGGAAGGAGCGCTACCGCAGGTCGTTCATTCCCACCGCTGTCAGACTGTACAACTCCACTTTGTAACTGTCTGTGAAAATACCGGTTATGTGCAATAAAAACCCCGTGCACTTTAATCAATCACATCTACCCCACTGACTGTGAACCATATCAACCCATCTACTCTGCACTCAGATACATATACACTTTAATATAGGCCAATCCACAAAGTTGCTCCCTTCTTTTCTTTTCTTTTCTTTACTTTTATTGTTTATTAATTTATACTATTTATGTATCTATTTATTTATTTACTGATATAATATATATGTATGTGTGTATGTTTGTGCTTGTATCTATTTTTGCACCCCTACTGATAGTACCTCAAGAGCCTGTAACAGTGAATTTCTCCATTGTGAGATTAATAAAGCTGTATCTTATCTTATCTTATCTTATCTTATCTTATCCACTGCCACCCTTGCTCTTTGGACACATGGATCCTCCAATGTTGTCAAGAATCTTGCCTTTGCAGCCTTCACCTCTTCTGTTAGCTCAGTGAAAGGCAATTGTAACTTCCCTGATGTTGTGTATAGGCAATCTGCCGACAATGACCGGGGGAGACCAAGCCATTTTTTTAATTTACCAGTTATTTTCCCCTGCATCTCACTCACTTTGGTCTCTGGAATCTGGTAGATGGTGAGTGGCCATATCAGTCTTGGGAGAAGCATATGTTGGACCATCCAGGCTTTGAATTTTCCTGGAACCCTGCAGTTTTCCAGCTTCTTCATGCTTCTCATCACTTCTTCCAAGGTTTCTTTTGTTTGTTCCCGGTCATTCAATGTCTTGTTGTAGACTTTCCCCAAGTACTTCACAGGTTTTTCCGAAACAGAAGTTATGGGGTTTCCATTGATGACTGGCTTTCTATTGCTCACTTGGCCTTTGATTATCACCAGACTTCTGCATTTCTCTGGTCGCACTGCCAAGCCTGCCCACTCCAGTTTGTCTGCCAGATTATCCAAGAGATACTTTGTCTGCACTAAATTTTCTGTGGTAGTTACTATATCATCCATAAACAGTCTACTATTGGTCTGTTGCTGCCCTGATTCTGTCTTTGGCCCTTTTGTTTCTTTCTTTGCTGATGCCAACAGCATTGTCATTGCCAAAGAAAACAGAATCACACTCAGTGTGCAACCAGTTATAATGCCTTTCTCCAGCTGCTGCCATTCTGTGGTGAATGCTTTTGTTGTGAAGCGTATCTTCACGTCTGAGTAGTACGACTCTACCAGCTTGCGCACTTCTTCTGGAACATGTGCTCTCTGGAGTGCTGTCATGATCAGTCTGTGTGGAATCGTACCGTAGGCATTGGCTATATCTAGCCATGTTACCACCAAGTCCTTTCTCCCCACCTTCGCCTCTCTAATGAGTTGTGACAGGATGGCTGTGTGTTCCATGCACCCTGACACATCTGGAACTCCTCCTTTCTGTATGGATGTGTCTATGCACTTGTTGACTATGGTGTATTTGGTCAGCCTTTCTGCTTTCATAGCAAAGTACAGCTTGCCTTCCACATTTAACAGTGAAATTGTTCTGAACTTGTCTACTTCTGTGGCTCCTTCTTCTTTGGGGATGAATACTCCCTCTGCTTTCCTCCATGTCGTGCTGATACTGTTCTTTCTCCACATCCCCTTTAAATATCCCCACAGGAGCCTTGCCACTCCTGGACATCTCTTGTAGACAAGGTATGGGACCCCATTTGGACCTGGAGCAGACTTGTTCCTTGCCTTCCATAGTTGGTTGCTGAATTCTTTCCAAGTTGGCAAGCTGTTGTCAAATTCTACCTGTGGTTGTTCGTACGTAGCAAAGCCCTCTGGGGTACTCCTTTCCTCCTTCCTGTTCTCGTCACCATGTGCCTTCTTCAGGTGATGTTCCACTTCTTCTTTGCTGCTTTGTAGGTTCCCCGTTAATCTGGGAGCCATTAAGTTTCTGGCAAACTCAAATGGCTGACTCAGGAAGGCATTGCAGTTTTTTACAAACTTCTTTCTGCCCTTCCTCAATGTTTCTGCTCTTTTTGCAAGTCTTAATTCCTTGATTTTGTCCTCTTGCAATTGCTTCACTGCTTCCCTTTTACTCTCCTCTACATTCCTGTAGGTTTCCTTCATTTTATTGATCTCCTCTCTTAGTCTCTTACACTTCTGTTGTCTTTTTGATGGTCCTTTTGTTTGGGCTTTCTCCTTTGTTTTCTTTTTCTTCACCCCAAATCTCTCCCGGCATAACGTGTAGATTAGCATTGGATGACCTATTGCCTTGCTTTCTGGGGATGAGCCCTGAAATTTCAGTATTTCTATTAAGACCTGATCCAATTTCTCCCACTCTGGACTATTTGCCTTGGGCCAATCTATTCTCTCCTTTCTTTCATCACCTTCTTCTCTTGCACTGTTTTCTACTTTTGTCTGCTCTGTTTTCTGTACCTTCCTGTGTTGCTTCCTAACTTTTCCTGCTGGGTGCCTGCACTGGTACCTGCTCCAGTCTGAGGTAATTTTCCCCTCCATTAACTCATCTATCATCCTCTCTCTTGCTTTGGCCAATTCACCCTGGGTGAAGCCCATCCCACTCCTCCTGGTCATTCTTTCTGCGTACTGGCACAGAAACACCCCACAGTCCACCCCATTCGTTTGGAGTGGTGCATCCTCTCTTCTCTTGACCTTGTAATCTACTGACCCTCCTCTCGACTTGTGGTATTTCTCCATATACAGTTTTATCATGCGTGGGGCTGCTGAACTTTTCCTGGACCCGCTGATTGAGTCAAAATAATGTATGGTCTTCTTTGCTGTCTCAGCCACAATCAAGCTCCAGTGGTGTTGGTTGTGGATGGGGAATAGAATCAGTTTTTTCTCGGTAAGATCTTCTTTGATCCATTGCTCTGTCCGCCTGCACCCCTCCTCCAGACCAAAGGTGTTCAGTTGTATATAGAGGAATGTGGTGTAGGCATATATACTGGGGAGATTTGGGTCCATCTCATTCCTCATTTGAAGGAGTCTCATATACTCATCGATGATCTTGTCATTGAGGTAATTCTTCCCCATAAGCGATCTGAAGTCGCCTTGAGTTAGGTGCAGTCTATGCTTTGCGAGGATCTCCTTGGATGGGCCCTCCATTATATTTGTTCTTTCTCTCTGCTCATTGCCCTTTCCTAATATTGTCCTTGGTTCTGCTTTGACAGTACTGTCCATTGTTTCTTCTCTCCTTGTATTCTCTCTCCCTTTCTTCTTCTCTTTGTTCTCATCCGTTACCTGTGTTCGTTTTGTCTCTAGCCAATTACATTTTGTAAGTCAGAATGGTGAGTTAGGTTTTCCCAGAAATCCAGTTATGAAATAATTCTTGAACTGCAAGATGCTGGGGAACCAACTATGGAATGACTTGGAGCGATGTGATGGGAAGGAACAGGCTCTCTAATTTGACCCTCAAAGGTGTTTTTTATTGGACTGTCCATATTGAACAATATGTTCAAGCAAAGAGTGGTTCATACATCTACTTGATACCAAAGCACTTAAGATCAAAGTTTAATGATTGGCCTGTAGACCTATGATTAGACCTGTGGCTGTATGTATACTTGGTTGATGAAAGGGGTAACTATTCACCACCCAATGGTAAGTTGGATTATGTGGTGAGAAAGACTGCTGAACAAACCCAAAACATGTAGTATGGGTGAACATGAGGCATCTTGTAGAGGCTGCTGTCAATGAGGTATTCAAATCACATGTTCCAGGGTGTTGAGGATATGGAAACTGAATGGTCCATGTTCAGGGCCTCCATTGTGGATGCAGATTCCAGAGTCAGTGGCCAGAAAATCATTGATGCCTGTCAACCCCCTAAGGCATTGGAGGAATTTGGGGAGGTCATGTAGGGTCTGTTGGTTGACATCTTCGTCGTCATCATCATCATCATCATCATCATCATCATCATCATCATCATCATCATCATCATTGTTGTTGTTCTTGTCGTTGTTGTTGCTGCTGCTGTTGTTGTTGTTGATGATGATGATGATGATGATTATGATGGTGAAGATGATGACGGTGATGATGATAATTTTTGTTTTATTTTTTTGAAAAATTTTAACAGTTGAAGGATACGCTATTTAATTAAAATTATATAATTGTATAGGTGGCAGGATGGGGGCGTAGTGGTCAGTACATCTGCCTCACAGCAAGAAGGCCTGGCTTTGATGCCCAGCTCAGGTGTTTCTGTGTGGAGATTGCATGTTGTCTTTGCACTTGTGTGGGTTTCCTCTGGGTACCCTGGTTTCCTCCCACAGTCCAAACATATGCAAAATAGGCTAATTGGCTGTTCCACATCACCCTTAGGTGTGTGTGTGTGTGTGTGTGTGTGTGTGTGTGTGTGTGTGTGTGTGTGTGTGTGTGTGTGTGTGTGTGTGTGTGTGTGTGTGAATGATTGTGTGAGTGCTGGCCCTGCAATGGTCAGGTGAGCTATTCAGTGTGGACCCTGCCCTCGTCCAAAATCATCTGAAAAGGGCACCAACCACACCATAACCCTTATTAGAATTAAGCAGCTTAGGAAATGAAAGAATGAATGGATTATTTAATGGTAATTTTAATGCTTGTTAAATTAGAAGAAGGTCAGCAGCATGGTGGCGTAGTGGTTAGCATGTCCACCTCACAGCAAGAAGGTCCTGGGTTTGATTCCCAGTCCTCGGGCGTTTCTGTGTGGAGTTTGCATGTTCTCCTTGTGCTTGTGTGGGTTTCCGCCCACAATCCAAAAACATGCAGAGTCGGCTAGTTGTCTGCTTCAGTTCACCCCTAGGTGTGAGTGAGAGTTTGAACGGTTGTGTGAGTGTCGCCCCTGTAATGGCCTGGCGCGCTGTCCAACTTGTACCCCGCCCTCGCTGAGATGGGTGCCAGCCTCCCTGTGACCCTAATTAGGATTAAGTGGTTCAGAAAATGAATGATGAAGTGTTTTGCATGAATTTTGCATTTGGTTACACAAATATACTGGAGGGACGGATTTTCGTAGCTTTTGTAGGATCCAGTGCAAATTGTAGAAGAGTCTAGAAAATCATACAGATTTCGCTTATAAAACCTTCAGTTACAATTCACTCCAAACATCAGATCTCTGTGACGATGTTACAGTTGTTGGCAGAGCGACAGGCCTGAAAATTTGTAGATGCGGCTGATTTCTTTTTTGTTTTTGTTTTTCCACACACAGCAGCACCAAAGTTTATAGAGAATGGAGGGGAAAAGG